>MJUT01032625.1:22289-34704 GCA_002080005.1 Gigantidas platifrons
GAATCTTTGTAGGTCTGTTGTTTGTTTACTTTATGAGTGGCAGTGAATCTGCGTAGGTCTGTTGTTTGTTTACTTTATGAGTGGCAGTGAATCTGTGTAGGTCTGTTGTTTGTTTACTTTATGAGTGGCAGTGAATCTGTGTAGGTCTGTTGTTTGTTTACTTAATGAGTGGCATTGAATCTGTGTAGGTCTGTTATTTGTTTACTTTATAAGTGGCAGTGAATCTGAGTAGGTCTGTTGTTTGTTTACGTTATGATTGGCAGTGAATCTGTGTATGTCTGTTGTTTGTTTACTTTATGAGTGGCAGGGAATCTTTGTAGGTCTGTTGTTTGTTTACTTTATGAGTGGCAGTGAATCTGTGTAGATCTGTTGTTTGTTTACTTTATGAGTGGCAGTGAATCTGTGTAGGTCTGTTGTTTGTTTACTTTATGAGTGGTAGTGAATCTGTGTAGGTCTGTTGTTTGTTTACTTTATGAGTGGCAGTGAATCTGTGTAGGTCTGTTGTTTGTTTACTTTATGAGTGGCAGTGAATCTGTGTAGGTCTCTTGTTTGTTTACTTTATGAGTGGCAGTGAATCTATGTAGGTCTGTTGTTTATTTACTTTATGAGTGGCAGTGAATCTGTGTAGGTCTGTTGTTTGTTTACTTTATGAGTGGCAATGAATCTTTGTAGGTCTTTTGTTTGTTTCCTTTATGAGTGGCAGTGAATCTGAGTAGGTCTGTTGTTTGTTTCTTTTATGAGTGGCAGTGAACCTGTGTAGGTCTGTTATGTGTTTACCTTATGAGTGGCAGTGAATCTTTGTAGGTCTGTTGTTTGTTTACTTTCTGAGTGGCAATACATCTTTGTAGGTCTGTTATTTGTTTACTTTCTGAGTGGCAATACATCTTTGTAGGTCTGTTATTTGTTTACTTTATGAGCGGCAGTGAATCTTTGTAGGTCTGTTGTTTGTTTACTTTATGAGTGGCAGTGCATCTTTGTAGGTCTGTTGTTTGTTTACTTAATGAGTGGCAGTGAATCTTTGTAGGTCTGTTGTTTGTTTACTTTATGAGTGGCAGTGAATATGTGTAGGTTTGTTGCTTGTTTACTTTATGAGTGGCATGGAATCTTTGTAGGTCTGTTGTTTGCTTACTTTCTGAGTGGCAGTGAATCTGTGTAGGTCTGTTGTTTGCTTACTTTATGAGTGGCAGGGAATCTGTGTAGGTCTGTTGTTTGTTTACTTTATGAGTGGCAATGAATCTGTATAGGTATGTTGTTTGTTTACTTTATGAGTGGCAGTGAATCTTTGTAGGTCTTTTACTTGTTTACTTTATGAGTGGCAGTGAATCTTTGTAGGTCTGTTGTTTGTTTACCTTATGAGTGGTAGTGAATCTTTGTAGGTCTGTTATTTGTTTATTTTATGAGTGGCAATGAATCTGTGTTGGTCTGTTGTTTGTTTACTTTATGAGTGGCAGTGAATCTGTGCAGGTCTGTTGCTTGTTTACTCAATGAGTGGCAGTGAATCTTTGTATGTCTGTTGTTTGTTTACTTTATGAGTGGCAGTGAATCTGTGTAGGTCTGTTGTTTGTTTACTTTATGAGTGGCAGTGAATCTGTGTATGTCTGTTGCTTGTTTACTTTATGAGTGGCAGGGAATCTTTGTAGCTCTGTTGTTTGCTTACTTTCTGAGTGGAGTGAATCTGTGTAGGTCTGTTGTTTGTTTACTTAATGAGTGGCAGTGAATCTTTGTAGGTCTGTTGTTTGTTTACTTAATGAGTAGCAGTGAATCTTTGTAGGTCTGTTGTTTGTTTACTTTATGAGTGGCAGTGAATCTGTGTAGGTCTGTTGTTTGTTTACTCAATGAGTGGCAGTGATTCTTTGTAGGTCTGTTGTTTGTTTATTTTATGAGTGGCAGTGAATCTTTGTAGGTCTGTTGTTTGTTTACTATATGAGTGGCAGTGAATCTGTGTAGGTCTGTTGTTTGCTTACTTTATGAGTGGCAGCGAATCTTTGTAGGTATGTTGTTTGTTTACTTTATGAGTGGCAGTGAATCTGTGCAGGTCTGTTGCTTGTTTACTCAATGAGTGGCAGTGAATCTGTGTAGGTCTGTTGTTTGTTTACTTTATGAGTGGCAGTGAATCTGTGTAGGTCTCTTGTTTGTTTACTTTATGAGTGGCAGTGAATCTCTGTAGGTCTGTTGTTTGTTTACTTTATGAGTGGCAGTGAATCTTTGTAGGTCTTTTAATTGTTTACTTTATGAGTGGCAGTGAATCTTTGTAGGTCTGTTATTTGTTTATTTTATGAGTGGCAATGAATCTGTGTTGGTCTGTTGTTTGTTTACTTTATGAGTGGCAGTGAATATGTGCAGGTCTGTTGCTTGTTTACTCAATGAGTGGCAGTGAATCTTTGTAGGTCTGTTGTTTGTTTACTTTATGAGTGGCAGTGAATCTGTGTAGGTATGTTGCTTGTTTACTTTATGAGTGGCAGGGAATCTTTGTAGGTCTGTTGTTTGCTTACTTTCTGAGTGGAGTGAATCTGTGTAGGTCTGTTGTTTCTTTACCTTATGAGTGGCAGTGAATCTGTGTAGGTCTGTTGTTTGTTTACTCAATGAGTGGCAGTGAATCTGTGTAGGTATGTTGCTTGTTTACTTTATGAGTGGCAGTGAATCTGTGTAGGTCTGTTGTTTGTTTACTTTATGAGTGGCAGTGAATCGTTGTAGGTCTGTTGTTTGTTTACGTTATGGGTGGCAGTGAATCTGTGTAGGTCTGTTGTTTGTTTATATCTATATTACTGGAGATACAATTACAAAGAGGATGGGATGCGATCTCATAAGCCGGTAAAACTCTGCCTCATTATTTGTCTAGCCCTGGCCAGAACCTGAAATGTCATTGACATGTCGTGGTCTCTTTTGCGTTCAATGATTTCAGGTTCGGTGAAATTATTCGATTTGTTGATAATGGTGAACTTGTTGATTATGACGGTTTAAATTTTCTTTTTATAATACTTACACAAACCCATGTGCAGGCATTTCATGGGAGTCTAGCTAAAATATGCTTATCATTAGCAAATTTAATAAAGACGTTATAAAGTTAAACAGTATAAACGTATTTCAAATATGTCAATAATACAAGAGATACCATGTTTTTTTTTTACCCGAGACATCTCCCATTATGCAGTTCGATGCAGATGAATCAGATTCTCAATTGACATCCAGCAATCATGAACCAACATGCTTTTGCAGTCATAAATGTATATTAATGATAAACCCACTTGAAATAGCTTGATATTGTGGATATATATTGTGTCTTATAGCAGTATATGTGTTTTCAATTGTTCTTTTTTTTGTGTGTTAAAAAACGTAGATACCACGTAGCGTTTCTGTAATAATATTCATCAGGTAAAATAGAAGTCAAAAAGTTGGAAATTCAAAATAGTTCAAATGTATTTGCGACACAAGAAAACCAAAGGGCTTAACTTGGTTATTTTAAAAGTTTACCAAATAATACCAAGACGACAGTTTACATATATAATATACGTACATTGTCGGAAAATATAACATTTATTTGAACGAGCTTTAGAAACAGGTAGAAAACAGAGCATTTGGTGAGCTTTTCTAGCATGTTTTGCAGCAAGTGGAAATTTATTTATATTTAACGACGAGTGTACGTATATTGTGTTTATCCTGCAATATCAAAATGTCTAAAAACAAGTGTCAAATTGTCTGAAAGTATCTGAAACAAGCGTTGTTCTAATCGTATTTAAAGGACACTTAAAAAACATAATTTAACATAGCTTTTGCAGACATAATGCCAACTCGGTAACAATTAGAGGGATGTAGATGTGATATTGTCTGTTGACGTACATAATAATGTACGTATTGTAATCATACATCTCTCTCTCTCTCTCTCTCTCTCTCATTTTACTAAATATGGACACGTATCGTAGCAGGTCTTATGTTATTATTTCCATCATAAGGTCAAATAAGAGACTACAAATGTGTTATACAAATGTAAAATTGACAAATAGCTCATCAAAATATCAAAATTACCGATCTAAAAATGTCCGCCATTTTGAAAGATTGTGGGCCCGACGTGTACGATGACATTTATGTCACTTTTACGACATCCCGTCAGTAGGATTCACATTTGAAAGTCATATAGTGTCGCCACAAACGTCAAAAGTTATCTCTGTAGAAAATGAATAGTAGTGGTTATAGAATAATAGATGAGAAAGAATAATTTAGAATAATAAGTCAATTTATAATTTACGCCTTTTCATCTTTTGGCGGTCAAGTATGGAACACGGAAAGAAAACCAGAGTTGATTTTTTTTTTATATTATAATATTTATATTACTTAATGTTAGGTCCTATGTTGTGTGAGGGGGCCTTCATGGATGCTATCATATGGTATATTTAAACTTCAATGTACCTTTACCATCAGTGCTTATCGCCATTTAAGTTGATTTCGAACCCCGTCCCTTATATTGTGTGTGGGCTGTCGTGCCTGCCATCATATGGTACAGTTCAAATTCAATGTACCTTTACCGTCAGTGCCTATCGCCATTTAAGTTGAGATGGAATTAACACCGTCCGTGCGTTGGTGTGCTAAATAAAAATTCTTTTGACAAATGAAGATATCGACGGGGTATTCAGAAGAATTAAATAGAAAACGATCAAGACTGTCAGACAGTTCCAAAATCTACATATGCAGAAATTTAATGTACTTTTCCTCATAAATATTCATTACATTTAAATTAGATTTTGATCACGTGATTGCATTTTCATGCTGGATGGATTGCTCCTCAGATTTCTCAAATAATTGCTTCTAACACGGAAATTTATTGCTTCCGTAAACGGCTCAATAATTAACATGTTATTAGTCCGTGGGCTAGCATAACCCCACCGTGCACCGCACCCCCCCACACCTTCCATGTTAACATATTTTTTTAAGGTCCTCCTATATATCCTCTTGAAAAAAAACATGTTAACATTGAATATTTTGGGATGAACTTACATTTTTGAACCCTTTTTTTACATCCTTTCGACAATTTTGCCGGATTTTCAGATTTTTTCATTCTTCACTGTTGCTGAGGTCTTGTAGCTTATGAACAACTATTATAATATACAAACTGGGATTTGGTGGATAGCTGATTATATTATCGTTCAAATGAATACAAGTTATTACTATTTTATGAAGTTCAGTAATCGTAGGAGGCAAAAAATATATCCCTACCCCTGATAAAATTGCGTAAAAACGAGATTTTTCGCCTTTTGTTTTCAATAGACAAAATATTACACAACTTTGATGATATATTTATAATGAATTTATTAAAACTATTGCATTTATGGAAAATTAAACCCATTACATCATCAAAAAACATGTTTTGTAGTGTAGATTGCAGAAAAATGGAATATTATAATTTTTGCCGATTTTAGCTCTATTCAGCCCAAAGCGTGTAATATCTTTTTCATAGTATAAATTGACAACCAAATTATACATATGTCGTGTGAAATTATGTCATGGAGACATTTTAAAATAAAATTTGTTCTAGTACCACCCTGTATAGGACTTATAGCGACAAAATATTACCCCTTACCCTGCCGAAAATCGCATATTTTTTCATCAGTATTAGTCTGTGGGCTAGCATAGCCCCCCGTACACCCCCACCTTCCATGTTAACATACTGTTTTAAGTCCTCCTATATATCCTCTTGAAGAAAAAACAAGTTAGCATTGAACATTTTGGGACGAACTTGCCGTCTGAGGCTAATATTTACACCCAGTCGCAGCTTTTTGAGGATTTTTGATTTTTTTCAATTTTTGTCTTTGCGAGCATTAAATGTATACTAAACAGTCTTGAAAGTATATCAATATGGTATCAAATGAAAGCTTATAGTATTAACTTTCAATTGAATACAAGATATATACACTTTGTGGCTACCAAATTTTGTCAGGCGTGAAAAACCTATCCCTCCCCCTTCCTGAAATGACAAAAAAAAGAAATTTTTTTCCCCTTAAAAGTTTAGATAAAAAAATATTTCATATTAAACTACGATCTTTTTTTATGCTAAACCAAACAAATATATCACATTTAATAAATCAAGTAGTAGTAATCCTTTATGAAGTGATTTTTGTGGCCAATATACTTGAAAAATGGGATATTTTCAATTTTGCAGATTTTCACAGGATTCTTCTTATATCTTAATTTTACTAATAAAATAAAGGATACCGCATCATAATGACGGTTGATTTTTGTATCTGGGTACTATAACAATATAAAAAAGGCATAATTATGTTCCTTCTACCTACTGATTAATAAATAAATAGCAAAATATTAGCCCTATCCCTCTTATAAAGCACGTACAATTTGATGAAAGTCGGTTTATTTCCTTAGAAACATGGTCGGGCAGGGTGAAATTTTTATTTTCCCTGTCAGATCTTTCAATTCTTTATTTAAACAAATCATATGAACATCATCTAAGAGGGTTTAAATTCTACCAATGTCGGAAAACATGAAAAATGGGTAATTTCTGATTTTCAGAATTTCTACAGAATATTCCTTATTGGCCAGGTTAAGCTGCTTTATGGGAATTTTTTTCCAATCAATATAGTTTTATCTGAATGCTGAATGTATTAGGATTTATTTTAAAAACCATTAACCCTCATATATGCATATTATGATGCCCACTTTAGCCAAATTCCACCCCTTCCTCTACTTGGAAACTGGGACATATACATGATATACTCAATATTTTCATATTTCAGTTTCATTCTTCAACAAATGATCCGAACAATGAGTATTGCAAACGGCCAAACAGTATTGAAAATTGGAAAAACAGTTCTCACTAGTCTTCCTCTTCACCATCAATCAACGAGTCTACCGTAAAACATCGTCGAATTCAACATCACTTTCATCGCTTTCTGTCAAACCTGCAATATTTTCCTCGACTAAAACGCCGGCGAGTTGTCGTGGAATGAAATCACCAGACACCCATTTTGGTTCAATCATCCCATCAACACACTGCCAACCATTGCCATGAGTAGACTCCGGATATACCGGTACTGGTTTTACAATATGGGCTCTTTTCCAAATTCCTACCTGATAGTTACAACAAGAAACAAATCCTCTGAAATTTGCCAGGAATCTTCAATTTGTGCAAGAGCACTTTGGAATTGGGGTGAATTTTATCATGTCTTAATTGGCTTGACTTTTCCAATCCCCTTAAATGCGCTCGTTGTATCACAGCGTGTGAACGCGTTCAGGGCTAAAAGTGCTGGACAGAATTCTTGCTGGTACTACTGTGCTAATTTGGTGATATCTATCAACCATTCCAGTATCAAAGAGAATTGTCACTCCTTGCTATACCCCCACTGCATCGGAGGGGGTATACTGTTTTACCCCTGTCCGTCTTTCCGTCTGTCTGTCTGTACGTCCGTCCATCTGTCTGTCCGTCCTTTCGTCCGTCCCAAGACCAAAATGGGTGTCTGGTGATTTCATTCCACGACAACTCACCGGCGTTTTAGTCGAGGAAAATATTGCAGGTTTGACAGAAAGCGATGAAAGTGATGATGAATTCGACGATGTTTAATACTCGTTGATTGGTGGTGAAGAGGAAGACTAGTGAGAACTGTTTCGCAAATTTTCAATACTGTTTGGCCATTTGCAATATTCATTTTTCAGGTCATTTGTTGAAGAATGAAACTGAAATATGGAAATATTGAGTATATCATGTATATTTGTCCCAGTTTTCAAGTAGAGGAAGGGGTAGAATTTGGCTAAAGTGGGCATCATAATATGCATATATGAGGGTTAATGGTTTTTAAAATAAATCCTAATACATTCAGCATTCAGATAAAACTATATTGATTGGACAAAAATTCCCATAAAGCAGCTTAACCTGGCCAATAAGGAATATTCTGTAGAAATTCTGAAAATCAGAAATTACCCATTTTTCATGTTTTCCGACTTTGGTAGAATTTAAATCCTCTTAGATGATGTTCATATGATTTGTTTAAATAAAGAATTGAAAGATCTTACAGGGCAAATACAAATTTCACCCTGCCCGACCATGTTTCTAAGGAAATAAACCGACTTTCATCAAATTTTACGTGCTTTTTAAGAGGGATAGGGCTAATATTTTGCTATTTATTTATTAATCAGTAGGTAGAAGGAACATAATTATTCCCTTTTTTATATTGTTATAGTACCCAGATACAAAAATCAACCGTCATTATGATGCGGTATCCTTTATTTTATTAGTAAAATTAAGATATAAGAAGAATCCTGTGAAAATCTGCAAAATTGAAAATATCACATTTTTCAAGTATATTGGCCATAAAAATCACTTCATAAAGGATTACTAGTTCTTGATTTATTAAATGTGATATATTTGTTTGGTTTAGCATAAAAAAGATCGTAGTTTAATATAAAAAAAAAAAATTTCTAAACTTTTAAGGGAAAAAATGTCTTTTTTTATCATTTCAGGAAGGGGGAGGGGTAGGTTTTCCACGTCTGACAAAATTTGGTAGCCACAAAGTGTATATATCTTGTATTCAATTGAAAGTTAATACTATAAGCTTTCATTTGATACCATATTGATATACTTTCAAGACTGTTTAGTATACATTTAATGCTCGCAAAGACAAAAATTGAAAAAAATCAAAAATCCTCAAAAAGCTGCGACTGGGTGTAAATATTAGCCTCAAACGGCAAGTTCGTCCCATAATTTTCAATGCTAACACGTTTTTTCGTCAAGAGGATATATAGGAGGACTTAAAACAATATGTTAACATGGAAGGTGGCGGTGTACGGGTGTTATGCTAGCCCAGAGACTAATACTGATGAGAAAATATTATGCGATTTTCGGCAGGGTAAGGGGTAATATTTTGCTGCTAGAAGTCCTATACAGGGTGGTACTAGAACAAATTTTATTTTAAGATGTCTCCATGACATAATTTCACACGACAGATGTATAATTTGGTGGTCAATTTATACTATGAAAAAGATATTACACGCTTTGGGCTGAATAGAGCTAAAATCGGCAAAAATTATAATATTCAATTTTTCTGCAATCTACACTACAAAGCATGTTTTTTGATGATGTAATGGGTTTAATTTTCCATAAATACAATAGTTTTAATAAATCCATCATAAAAATATCATCAAAGTTGTGTAATATCTTGTCTATTGAAAACAAAAGGTGAACAATCTCTTTTTTACGCAATTTTATCAGGGGTATGGATAGATTTTTTGCCTCCTACGATTACTGAACTTCATAAAATAGTAATAACTTGTATTCATTTGAACGATAATATAATCAGCTATCCACCAAACCCCAGTTTGTATATTATAATAGTTGTTCATAAGCTACAAGACCTCAGCAACAGTGAAGAATGAAAAAATCTGAAAATCTGGCAAAATTGTCGAAAGGATGTTAAAAAGGGCTCAAAAATGTAAGTTCATCCCAAAATATTCAATGATAACATGTTTTTTCTTCAAAAGGTCATAACAAAGGACCATAATAAATTAGTGGGGTTCGAAAGGGGGGGGGGGGGTGCACGGTAGGCTATCTCAGCCCATGGCCTATATTGTTGACTTCCGCAAAGTTGTTCGTCTGCTAAAATACAAATAGTTTTGTTGTTTTCTTTTAAATTTAGCCATTTCTGTTTTAAGTTGCGTGCTTGCAAAAATGATAATTTTGTATTTATCATGGGAACCTCGAGTTTAGAAGCTAGAAATATAAGGTTTGTGAATAGTAATTTATCCAGAGAACAGGAATCCAAATTAATTCCGGCAAGTTGACCACAAAATATTATTCGTTGGTAAATTTGGTGTCGAACTCCATAAATTTTATGTATTTCAGACATTTTACATAGACTGTTAAGGCCAGTGTAAGGGTTTGCCGCCTCGGATTTTCATACACTCCAGGATATTCATTTTTATCTCATTTAATGTTGCTTAATTAAAAGTCCCATTTTCAATTCCGGCAATTAACATGCATGCAGTTATAAAAATTATCTTCTATGTAGATCATAATATAAAAAATGCAGACAATTAAGTTGCCGCCATCTTAGATATGCAAATTAGCAAATGTAATGTCATTTCTGGATATGTAATAGAACCGATGTAGAAACAGAGGTCATTTCGATACCCGTAACACAAATGTATAACCGATAACTTTGTGTGACTTGATACAGGCTCTTCAATTAAAATGGTGGCTTTAACTAACTACTTTCAGCTATTACTTCGGTTTTCTCTACTGATTAAAGGGATTATCATGCTATTAATAGTTAAAATATTGACTGCATCGGTGTTATAATGGTTAGTGTGCTCGGGTGGATGCTGAGGATTGTGTGTTCGATGCCTGGTTACATCAAACTGTAAAATTGATATTGACTGCTTCCCACTAAGTACGCAGTAATAAGATATCAGAGAAAAGACGGATTGGCTCGTAATCATCATAATTGTGTTCGAGTGTAGAGACATGTCTATCAGTGGACTGTTGTTTCAGAGCTAACAAAATAAAAATCAAACTCAGTGTGTTGGTCTAGTACAAAGCGGAAGTCATCATCATTAACATCATTATCTCATCACTGTGCTGGTCTAGTACAAAGCGGAAGTCATCATCATTAACATCATTATCTCATCCAAATGTAACGTTATAGCTGTAAAATTGCTGACGTGGTGTTAAACAGATATCGCTCACTCACTTTTTCCACAGGCGCTCGTGGCACGGACTTACCACCTCCCCCCTTTTTTCTAACTTTCTGTTTACAAATTTATTTTCAATAACATTTCTTTTTTCTTTATTATTTCATCTCTTTTTTCCTTATTTTAACTTGTTCGTGTCAATATTCATACAATCTTATGTTAACATCAAATTGCATGTGTCGACCCTATATAGATACTATTAATCCACAAGGCATGCAACTCCGCAGGTTTAAAAAAAAACCTGCTCGCTTCGAGTATATTTATTGCACCTTATTTCCAATATGTCATCCAAACTAGGACATGTATCTATTCCTAAAAGACGCATCTTTTCACCCCTGTTTTTGTTTTATGCATACGATAGCTCAGTTCTCCAGAATTTTAAGATTTATTGCCAAATTTTTCATAGAATACCCCACGGATGACGGAAGTGACGTACCATTGCATTAGCTTCAACGATAGGGTCAGAAAAGTTCCAAAAATGTATTATTTAAATTTTTGGAACTTTTCTGACCCTGTTGTTGAAGTTGAAATAAGGTGTAATAAATGTACTCGAAGCGAGCAGGGGTACGATTTTTAAACATGCCGAGTTGCATGCCGTGTGGATTATTAGTATCTATATAGGGTCGACACATGCAATTTGATGTTAACATAAGAGTGTATGAATATTGACACGAACAAGTTAAAATAAGGAAAAAGAGATGAAATAATAAAGAAATAAAGACATTTTATTGAAAATAAATTTGTAAACAGAAAGTTAGAAAAAAAGGGGGGTGGTAAATCCGTGCCACGAGCGCCTGTGACTTTTTCACTATACTAAGTAATCTGTGTCTTATACTAAATATGAAGCTAACAGCAGCGACTGTCTGAAGCTAGCAACAGCGACTGTCTGAAGCCAATTGGACCAATGGGGTTCACCTACGATTTTTACGCTAATAGGTGGCGCATGTGTTCTATCAGTTATTACTTTCGGAACTCCTCGGCTAGCATCAATAACGTAACTAATGTAAACTACGATACTGATTTATATATATTCGTGTAAAATGCCACAAATGCTGTTATTAATAATTATAAGTGAGGGATATATATCAAGAAGATTGACCATGCAACAAGAGGAACGTGGACGCCAGGGAAATACGACGTGGTTTGCTCGGCACATTTCAATGACATCACCGAGGTGTCTGTCGGGATTATTATCATGTACACTGTAAAAGTGTATGTTAGATGTCTTCCAGTGTTGATTGAATAAAAAGTTTATATTACTTTTACTTACGGAATGGCTCCTCTTAAAGCACTAACCATTTTACTATTGAGTGGGGGGGGGGGGATTTTTTTATAGAATAAAAATAGTTTATTTTCCACTATGTCCAATTTGTTTTTGTTTTTTAAAGTTGACATGAATACACCTCGGCCCTAAGAAATATAGTTTGTTTAGGCTAACTTGACCCTACCTAAAAGTAAGTGCCTATCCTAGCTATTTTATTAGTTTTTCTCAACAAACACAGTCAAAGTTGGAACATCTGCTTGCCAAATATATCATATCCAAACAAAATCCAGATTACCCTTTTTCACAGGTAACCCTAAACACACAATTATTTTTTTAGGTCTCATAATGATATGCATGTATCTTCTACACAATGTACCTCAACATCATGTATGGATAAAAATATTTTTGCTCTACTTGATGTGTGAAAAAAAAATGGATTCTCTACTGACATTAAAAAAAACAAAG
>MJUT01032629.1:1570-11924 GCA_002080005.1 Gigantidas platifrons
AATTGTGCTTTTGCCTCATAATGGCTTCAATATAAAGAACAACAATAAAAGCGCTGTTCCATGGCTTTGTATACCATCCAACATTACACCTAGACACAAATTAAAGTAAAGGAATAGCGGTTTATTGCTGTTCTACATTTCAGTTTATCTATGAGTTATAAATGTTCCCTTTCTTCTCACAGTGTGATTTCCAGTATCAACAGACTGACCCTGATACCGTAAATTACCGGTCAATGTGATGTCAAACAAATTATATTAACGATGAAAACAATGACTACAGTTTTGAATGTCTTGACATACATTATTACTAGTATCACAGCTTGTTTTATTGGAGACGCAGTGGTACTGGCAATAATTTCTGTATCGGCTTTCATAACTACAGGTACTCTTATTCTATTTGTATTGGTGTAATTTTCATTTGCTCTCTTTGCATTTCATTCACACCTATTCAGATGCTTTGATATGTTATACAAATATCTCAGATTCTCATGCATATTTATAGTTGATGTAGCTGGTGTTACATTTGTTATTAATATTGTTTGGTTGGATTATGGTGTTTAATGCCACTTTCAATAATATTTCAGGTATATCGTAGCGGTCAGTTTTATTGGTGGAGGAAAACAGAGAAAGCCATCCACCTGTCACAAGTTGCTGACAAACTTTATCAC
Source organism: Gigantidas platifrons (assembly GCA_002080005.1). Classification (NCBI taxonomy): domain Eukaryota; kingdom Metazoa; phylum Mollusca; class Bivalvia; order Mytilida; family Modiolidae; genus Gigantidas; species Gigantidas platifrons. Next base: position 2,239 of record MJUT01032629.1, read on the forward strand.
ATAATGTTGTATCGAGTACACCTAGCCATAAAAGGGGTTCGAACTCACAACTTTAGAGGTGATAGGCACTGATTGGAAAGGTGGTTGTAAATCCAATTATTGCCATTCATCACAACCACGACGGTCCCTATTCATATTGGAGATCTAGAAAGTAACATTTACACGTATGTACAATATGTAAGAACCATTTGAAAGCAGATGCAAGTGGATTGTTCGCTATGCGGTTCTGTACAAAGATTACGTTTTCTATGTGGATTGTAATATCCAATATGGCTACCATGGAAGGCCAATATTTAGCATAGACCCCTATGATTTAGATTTACATTGTATATCACTCTAAAAACCACTCAAATATTTTAATGCAAGTTTGGCTTGACTATATTTTTTTCAGAAGCTACAAATCTGATTGACATCAATGTTTTTACATAAAAATTACACTTTAATCAATTTATAATGCTGGCTTAAGACATACATCAGGTTCAAATACAGTCAAACCCTATTAAACCGCCACCGTTTGTTCGGCAATATTTTGACATTATAACAAGCTTGGCGACAAACTGAGGGAAGTCTTAAACCAGAAGTATGAACACGGACATAATGTTAAGAATGACCATCGGCAATAGAATGACAAATTTACCGATGGTTAACTGATAAGAAATAAATAAATAAACAATAATATTTTTTTTTGTCATCACAGGCAAGCTCAGTTTGAGGGCTTGAATGAATATAATAGTTGAATGAAAAATGTCATTTATTAGAAAATGACGAAGAATAATATAATAAAGACAAACGGTCATCATTAATAAACATGACTAGAAAAAAACTGACAATTGAATATAGAGTATTAATAATAAATTCACAATTGCATAATATGATATAAATGATGACTGAAAAAATGTCCCTCAAAGATGGGTGAAAATCCTTTAAAAAGCCAGAATCGGTTATAAATATTTACTATGTAGGCAAACAATGAAAACCTTTTAAATCGGGAGGGAGGGCGGGCTTTAAATAAAATTTGTTGTCCTCCCTTTGGAAATTATTATGCCATGAGGTTTTATGACCCAGAATGAAGTATTTCCAAATAATTATAAGCGCCCCCTATTTCCAGACTCTGTTACATTCTATCCATCAAGGCAGACAGAGTTACCTCCCATCACAATGTAATAAGCATAACAGATACCTAACAATAGTTATTCCGCTTCATCCAAATTATTTCCTATTTGACAAAAAAGTATTTATTCAACCCTAAATTATATTTTTGTCAACACAGGCAAGCTCAGTTTGAGGGCATGAATGAATATAATAGTTGAATGAAAAATGTCATTTATTAGAAAATGACGAAGAATAATACAATAAAGACAAACTGTCATCATTAATAAACATGACTAGAAAAAAACTGACAATTGAACAAAGAGTATTAATAATAAATTCACAATTGCATAATATGATATAAATGATGACTGAAAAAATGTCCCTCAAAGATGGGGGAAAATCCTTTAAAACGCCAAAGTATTGTGTAAACAATACTCCCATCCGTAGCCTGTGTTTGATTAAATTTCCATATGGCCAGGCCAATCAAGATAAAAACAATTATCAAAACCCCGTCTTCGCAACGATTGTTTCTACCAACCAGCAAATCAAAAAGAACTTTATATGGGTTCTAGCAAAGTATAGATAAACCAAAATTTTACAAACACAAGTTCGATTATCAAAAGCTCCTGTCTTCGTGATAATCATAGCTAATCAACATTGTCTACCAATTTATACAAAAAAAAATCGATTATGAAAAGCCCGTCTTCGTGATAGTCATAACTAACCAACATTGTCTACCAATGTTGTCCATTTTATGAAATCTATGTACAGTGCCGATAAAGAATCCTTGCATTACCAGTTGTTAAAAAAAAAATAGGCCATACGTGTGTGACAAGAACAGTTTAAAAATGAAAACAGTAACAGATAAAGTAACAAAAGTGCATTTACATTGTACACATAAAAATGTTAACGCAACAGCAGTGGTTGGACTACTGGAAAAACAAATTCACAAACTTTCTGATGACAAACAATTGTAAATACAAATTATGGCACAAAATTGACAAAAATAAACATTTGATTTCATAATCTATTACCAAAAGCCCGTGTCTTCGTGATAATAAAAACAAGAAAAATATAATCATGATACATAGAAAAGAAATCATTATACAAAATGAATAACATAGAACATGATTTCCAAAAGCCCTTGTCTTCGTGGAAATCTTTAAAAATAAAACAAAAAGATATTTTCAAGAAATACCTGTATATCCCAACTTTTAACTTTGTGGATACCTGCATGCCGGTACCACCCCATTATTAACCATGATTATCAAAAGCCCCTGTCTTCGTGATAATCATTTTCTCTTGAAAAGATACATGTCAAGTGTGACACTTAAGGAGGTATGGATTAAATGACCGAAGTACCATTGCCAATATAGTTAGATTTTCAACACTGGTGAACGAATGTATTTTTCGTAAGCATTGAATTTCTATCTCCCCATCAATTGAATTCTTTCATCAGGAAGACCTTTTCGTGTCCATATGATGCTGCTCCTATTCTAAAACTATGGCTTTTGTATCTTTATATGTCAAGGCCACACCATGTAATTGCAAATCTTAAATATTGATTAAAAAATTGCCTAGGGATTGAGTCGCCATTCATAAAACAATAAACAAAATTCCCACAAGGCACTTACAGGGCACATATCTCTCTGTGAAGTTTCAGAAATCAGTAATATATGGCTGGCCTTATCTACATCATGCTTGAAATTGCTCATGTATATTTCAAAGGAATGAGGTATAGAAGCACTTTTATGAAATACAAACTTTACTTCCTCAAATGTAATGTTATTCTGCACCTCAGAGTTGGTTTTAGTTATTTCGCCTATTCTAAGAAAAGAATAAAAGGCAACCAAATACATAGCTTTGAACAAAGTTCTCAAAAAATGCGAGTTACATGTATACTGCAATGAACGATCGAACTAATTGTTGCAGGATAGAGTAAGTAACAGGTAAACGGGTGTCAGATGAACGATGGATTTTCTTTAAACCTTCGAGTGATTTCTTTAAAACATAAGATTGCGACAAGTCCTGAAAACGTTTAGCTTGTGTAAATAGTTGATTACTGATATATATGACTGTATAGTGGAACAAGCTAAAATGTTCTTGTGACAAAAAGCTAGAAACAGACATAAATGCTCCATAGAAGCTGGCAAAAATAAGGTTCCAAGGAAATAGATTGACTTAAATTTGGCATAAAAAGCAATAGCCCTTTTATAATTTTGAAGTGACGAAACTGACAAGGCGTTCTGTAATATATTCTTTGCGTGCATAGTTAAGGATTGTATATCAGATGTGACACATCTGTTCCGTTTTCGTCCAACTGGAGGGCAAGAATCTGTAAGTCTTGCAACTGAAAACGAAACAATTTATCTGCAATTTCATTCTGTAAACCCTGAATATGTTGTGCCTCAAAAACTCTATTATAATGTAAAGAACGGGTTACTAATTTGCGTAATAAATTCATAATTTGCTTATCTTTTGACGTCTTCTTGTTGATAACATGAACAATCGACATGTTGTCAGTGTAGAATTTAACACGTCTATTGCATAAAAAGGAGCCTCATAATTCTAAAGCTATAACAATAGGAAAAATTTCCTAATACAGATATGTAGCTTTTTCCATTCGTCTGACCATTTTTGAGCAAACCATTGGAACCAAGATAACCACCAAAACCTATGTCACTACCATCAGTAAAAAGTCTCAGTGTATTTGATGTTTCACAAAATGACACTTTTTCCATTAAAACTATCACAGAAAATTGTTCAAACTTGTAAATCTGCTTTGACTTCTTTTGTTAACCTAACAACATGATGAGGTTTCTTCAAACCTCGTGACAAATCAATTTTAATGTTTTTATACACAGGTACTTTGCTAGTGTACTGGAAACCGTTGATGTTTGGAAACTGAGTCTGAAGTATACGTTGACAATAGTTCATGGTTTCACTACACAATTTCCTATAGCATTTTACGTCAGTTTTCTCCTTAAAAGTTAATGCATGTTCTTGGAATTGTTGCCAAACTCGACCACTGTGTATTGGAGAATTTCTAGCGGGACTCTGCGGTGATCCTGGAGATGAGGTAGATGGAGCGGATGGAGATATATGTGGTGATAGACTAACACGAGGTGGAGATGCGGCATATAGTGATGGTACATCTGCTGGATCAGGTGACTGTGGAATTGCAGTGAAATTAAAGTCGTTAACAACAGACGAAAGTTGTGTCATACAAAATTAAAGGTGGTTCATCAGATTTCACAAGCAGAATCTTATTGAATTCAGTCAATACATCATCTAAACCAATAACGCAACACAAATCAGGAAAAACGGTAAGTTCCTTCACAAAATCATCAATGTGGTATCCCAACTGAACTACGTTGTAGATCTGATCTTGTCCAATTCTCTTCTTCTGACGTGATTTGCTAGCAACATTACTGACCTGGTAAATATTCCGAGGGTTAGACACTCCTTGGTAAGCACCGGTTGTTTTCGTCGTTGTCATTTCACGGTACGTGTCCATCGGATTTTTTGTGTGTGTCTGTTTTTCCATTTGCCAGAGAATTGATGGTAGTGTTCTTCTGTAGTCACCATGTGGATCTTTCTGGTTTCCATGTGGGTGCGGAACATACTTGGTTTCATCACCTAGGTATTGCACAAGTTTGAATGTTGAATCCTTCTTGAGATACACACGCGCACAAAATCATCACAACCTTCCTGGTCACCTGAATGCATCCTTAAAGTATATTTCCTAGCAAAAACTGTGATTCTTCTTGGGAACACCATATCTCCCTTATTTACCCAAGAGTATCCATCGCACGACCAGTCGTTCTTTTTTGCCTGATCACCTCCGTCACTTATGAGGAACACTTGACCACCCCTAGGATGCTGGGGAGGGATGTTTAATACTTTGTCCATGTCTAGATCATTAAGAATCGACATCACTTCTTTGATGTGCAGTGGCGTTGATGCTTCCAAATACACAACAGCTTCTGGCCCACCACCAATCTGAAAAGGTACTAAAGATACATTAGTTTGATTTTCAATGTCTGTGGAACTCTGATACGACTGTTAAAGAAGATGCATCTGAAAAAGAGTCTGAATATATAAATAAGTATCAAATGAATCGGTAGCAACAGACATGGAATCGTTAAACACAAATATGGGTCTGGAACCTGCACCTGAAACAAATGTGGGCCTGGAACCTGCATCTGAAACAAATGTGGGTCTGGGACCTGCACCTGAAGCTAATGTGGGTCTGGGACCTGCACCTGAAACAAATGTGGGTTTGGAACCTGCACCTGAAACAAATATGGGTCTGGAACATGCACCTGAAACAAATGTGGGTCTGGAACCTGCATCTGAAACAAGTGTGGGTCTGGAATCTGCAACTTCTGGACAATCTGCACCTGAATATTTCTTTGAATCAATTATAAAGAAAATAATAATTCAATTAAGAGAGTGTTAAAGTATTGTACATCAAAGATTAATTGTTATTTTTAATGCAAACACTCATAATTTATAGCTTCATATCTTTATTGATGTACGACCATTGTTAGATTGGGTCTTTAATTGGGTGTTTATTGTATATAAGTTTGCAGCTGTATTGAGACTTAAGTTGAAATGCAACTGTTGACTTTTTAACCATCAAATAACAGTTGTATTGAAGACCGGTATATCGGTAATTTGTTAAGTAATAATTGTGGTAAGTAAAAAATAAAAACAAACGATTTGATTTGGCTGCTTATATGTCATGGCATTTAATTACTAGTACTTCAACAACACATATTGTCAACAAATAACAACAAGATTACGATGGATCACTGAAGGGTATACCAATCAGTGTAACTAAACAAGCTGCTTGGGCCAACCAGAGCAGCAAAGTTGATAAATTTTGACATATTCCACATCAACTAGTTGTCGCCATGACAAGTAATGTTGACTTTCACAATTCTATATATCCTTTAGTCCTTTCACCAAACTGCAAAATAAAATAAAAACAGCAGAAATCATGTTTAAACGGGATGGGAAGGGTGGGTTTTTGTGTCCTCAATGCTTCGTATCTCCTTTGCAACTGAATATCCTACACGGAAACACTCGTTTTAAAGGTATGTTCGACTTGAGAAATACAGAAGCTCATGCTGCAGTTTGGCGGCAAATTAGGCATTATATAAACAGATGTCTATAAATGTTGGCGTTATATAAGTTTAGACTTGTTAATCGGTATAGTGTAATGCAATAAATGAATTTAATAATAAACTATTAAATTACATTATTGTATATAAGTTTGCAACTGTATTGAGACTTAAGTTGAAATGCAACTGTTGACTTTTTAACCATCAAATAATAGTTGTATTGAAGACCGGTATATCGGTAATTTGTTAAGTAATAATTGTGGTAAGTAAAAAATAAAAACAAACGATTTGATTTGGCTGCTTATATGTCATGGCATTTAATTACTTCAACAACACATAATATCAAAAAATAACAACAAGTTGACGATGGATCACTGAAGGGTATACCAATCAGTGTAACTAAGCAAGCTGCTTGGGCCAAACAGAGCAGCAAAGTTGATAAATTTCGCCAAATTAGCATGGCAAGTATTATTTGCCATGCTAATCAGCCAAGCAATTGATCAAAAGCAATGACATATAAACATAACTATTTCACTACAAATCAATATACCAACTATTCATTTCCATTTCCAAATTTAATTGTCAATAAATTCACATTATACATCATTTAAATATCAACTTCAACAACATGTTCAACATTTCTATCATCATCATTATCAATATATACATAATCAAAATCGACACCCATGTGCTCCATTGGATAAACATTACAATTTGGATATCTCAGAAGTTGAAACAAGGCCTCTTGAATTGTATTAATAAATATATCCTTTCCAATGAAAGATAAATGAACACCGTCATCATCGTATAAGTCTGAATATGAGTCATCAAAATCAGGATGAGCTATAGCATAACCATTATTTTGTAATAAATATGTCCTTAAAGCCCTGTTTAAACGTTTTCCTGTACGTTCCATAGCATCTGTGTTATTTGAATAACGCCATGTACGCCTAGGCAAAATATTTGAATAAATAATCATTGATCCTGGTAACATTTTGCTAATAACATAAACAGCAAATTTCAAATGAAAAAGTAATTTTTCACAAGGATCTATACCAATATTATTTCCACCACATTGTATTAGCACCATTTTTGGAATTCCAAAGCAGTTTGTCATACTATGAACTATAGGTACTAACACATCCCAACGCATACCAGAAATACCTACCCATACAACTGAATATCCCAGTACGTGTAATCCTAAGTTGTGTCCTGTAAACCTGGGCTTGATATGTTTTTCTGCATGCAAAATAATGGACGAACCAAAAATCCATATATATCTTGACAATGGTAACTCTGAAATAACAAGTGAATTACCAACCCTTTTCAAATGAATCAAATAATTGTGTCTATTCTTATATATCTTTTATAGGAATCCGATTTCCATCTACCCATTGTCATTATTTCGTCATCAGATTTACCCATTTTTGCTGCATGCGTTGCAGCCCCTATACGGAAAGAATGTGTGTTATAGTCATTCTCATTATAACCCAAAAGTCTCAGTGCCGATTTAAGAATAACAGTTACTTGATATCTAGTAACCTTCTCATGATTGAAATGACAAAAGAATGACCCGTTTATGCTTGGCCGAACTGATAAATATTGATGTAACTGATCATATAAAGACAGATTGACAAATTCAGAATTTAAAACAAGCTTGGTTTGTAAACCATATTGATCGGTTTTGGAGGAATTAATAGTAACCAAAACACTGTTGTCAGTATGTTTCAATATAACATTACTTTTTTTATAACGTGAGAAGATTTACTCGGTTCAAAAGTTTCTCCAATTCTTAGAAAGGTACGGAATGCAGGACAAAAACCGCTGAAAAAAGTTTGGCCTCGTATGTCGAATTGCATATTTGTGGCAGAATTCCGATTATATCAGCAAGTATCTCGACAGTTATTGACCTTCTGATGTCAGCACGCTTATATGTTTTAGACACACTTTTCCATACTTTTTTTACTATAAATGAGTCGGTACTGTCAGTAAGATTATTCCTTTTCATTATAAAACCAATAGCTGCAATATAAGATTTGGCAGTATTTGCTGAGTAGGAATTTTTTTGCCAAATAAACAATAAAGTTTATTAGATGTGAAATGGGAACCGGCCAAACCTTTTCGCGTCGCCAATAAAACGTCATTTGCGACCGTCAAATCCACAATTGACACCTCCAACTCTTCACATACAGTACTGTTATTCCTTAAGTTGACAGACGTTGATATGAGACCGGAAAAGAAAGATAACTCTTGTAGAGATTGGACATTCACGAGAAGATCCACAGGCAGGACTGAAGTACGTCACTGACAATACAGTGCATGGTGGGAAAATAAACTCTCATATATGTTTATTATAACCACGGTTTATCGGTTAACGCAGCCAACTAACTAGCACTGTACAAATATAAGTGTGTTGGTCTGGTACAAAACAGATATCAACATTATCTGACCAAAAGTTATATTTTCTCGCCAAGATATGGCTGAAAACTGCACTTTTGGTGTTAAGCAACAATCATTCACTGACTCGTTTGCTACATATTAAGTAAACAGAGCTACCTTTGTTTAGAAAACATAAACATGCACTTTTCTCTATTTATCTAAAAATACAGTTATTTTTATTTAAAAACATCACTATCAAATGAGTAAAAACCCCAAGGACTTGTCACACATATTACCTTTCCAGTTATAAATTACTGCCTTCAAGTGACGCGCGCACCCCTCTCAAATATCGGCTGTCGATCGTCTGCTGTCTAAATTAGACAATATATACTATTTTCGTTATAAATATATCTAATTCTCACGAGCTTTAAATAGTGGACTGTCCTAGACTCCTAGTGTACAAGATGTGCTCATCCTCTTGCTTAATTTCATGCATTTGTGTTTGATCTTATTAATTCATGTTTCATGTACTATTTACGAATGTTAATGTATCATGTTTTTTTTTCATTTTGAGCGGCGATGAGACGCAAAACCTTTGTTATAATTCACCTAACTGAAATTACATGATTTTACCTGCCAGTTTCAATATAACTTTAGTTTCAGTAATAACTGTGCCGAGTTGTGCCACACATACATATACACCAAGGTCTTCTTCGGTGGTTTTTAATATCTGCAACTCATATTGTCTGTCTTCTCGTTTACCACAAAATGTGTTCATTGATATGAAAACTGATTACCGGACTCGTTGTTGTATGACTTTAATTGTGTTCTAAGATTGTGGTTATGTATGTATTTTGTATGTCTGGTTAGAACTTTGGAACTTATGATGACTAATAACATGATATATTAAAATTTGAGATGGTTTAATATTACTTGATTTTTGATTGGTTGTTTTTAATTAGTATCATGTTGGATCATTAGAATAATTGTACAAGTTTGGAAGTTGTATTTTTCATATTGGAAATAAGATTGTTTCATTATTGATCAAGATGTCTAATTAATTAGTTTCTCTATTCAGAAGAAATT
>MJUT01032643.1:0-34618 GCA_002080005.1 Gigantidas platifrons
CAGTGCGACAACCGACTATCAGCTCCAAAGACAGTGAGGCAATCGACTATCAGCTCCAAAGACAGTGCGGCAACCGACTATCAGCCCCAGAAACAGTGAGGCAACCGACTATCAGCTCCAAAGACAGTGGGGCAACCAACTATCAGCTCCAAAGACAGTGAGGAAACCGACAATCAGCTCCAAAGACAGTGAGGCAACCGACTATCAGCTCCAAAGACAGTGAGGCAACCGACTATCAGCTCCAAAGACAGTGGGGCAACTGACTATCAGCTCTAAAGACAGTGAGACAACCAACTATCAGCTCCAAAGACAGTGAGACAACCGACAATCAGCTCGCAAGACAGTGAGACAACCAACTATCAGCTCCAAAGACAGTGAGGCAACCGACTATCAGCTCCAAAGACAGTGAGGCAACCGACAATCAGCTCCAAAGACAGTGAGGCAACCGACAATCAGCTCCAAAGACAGGGAGGCAACTGACTATCAGCTCCAAATTTACACGTGATTTAAGAAAATCGGCATAAGAGAAAATGTTTTGTTTAACAGCATGTTCGGGACAAGAGTCTAACAGATGTATGTAAATATATCGTTATTCTCCTTTCTATCAATAAGGCGTAGGCCTATTTTACTCAAAAGTAAAATTAATACGTACCTTTAATCATATTTCTGATATCATCTAAAGCCTTTTGGTGTTGCGCGTTAGCTGTTTGTTGTTGCTGGCTAATATTCCCGTTATTAATGTATGATTCAAGGCTACTAACTCTTCCTTCAAAGTGCTGTTTTTCGTCTTCCAATTTCTCAATCTGTTCCTGCATTTGTGCCGACTGTTGTCTAGTGCTTTCTAATTCTTTACATATTGATTCAAGTTTTTTAACGGATACTGCCAATTGTTGGTTTTCCACTTTGAGTTCTTTAATACAATTGTCTTTGTTTTCTAGTTCACTTTCTTTGATTTTTAGCACCTTATCTTTGTTTTCTAGTTCACCTTCTTTGATTTTTAGCACATTATCTTTGTTTTCTAGTTCACTTTCTTTGATTTTTAGCATATCTTCTTGTTCCTTAAGCAGAGTTCTAAGTTGTGCTGTTTCTGTTTCTGCTTCTCTCTTACTAATTTCTTTTTGTTTTATATCTGATTTTGCCTTTCCTAATTCCGTTTTTGTGTGTAATAATTCTTCTTTCGTCACTCTTAGCAGTGCTTTTGTGCTGTTCAATTCATACAACAGTGTTGTTGTCGATACTGAATCATCAATCTGTATTTCCTGTGTTCTCTGTAAAGCAATATACACATGTAGTTTAGCTTAGTTTATGATGTTTAACGCCACTTTCAACAATATTTCACTCATTTCATGGCGGTCAGTTTAATTGTTGGAGAAAACCAGGATACCCGTAGAAAACCACAGACCTGTCGCAAGTCACTGACAAACTCTATCACATAATGTTGTATCCAGTACACCTTGCCATGAACGGGGTTCGAACTCACAACTTTAGTGGTGATAGGCACTGCTTGCACAGGTAGTTGTAAATCCAACTCCCATACGATCACGACCACGACCGTCCCTGTAATGCATTATATCTTACCTTTTACATACTTCGTATTTCTATAAAAAGCATTGGTTTATAGCAAATACGTGGAAACCGTGGAAATTCAATAAACAGTCAGTACTTTTAACATACGGTTAGTAGTAGAGTTACGTCCCTTTCATAAAATAATATGACAACAATCAAACGCTTCGCCCTGATTTTGTGATATCAAATTTGTTATTGTTTTTTTTCTTTTTTTTTTAAATTTGACCCATAAGTTAGTTCCCACTTATTGGCATGGCAACTCAACTACTGTATCAATTATCCGTAAGTCACCAATTCAAATATCATCAATGAGGCCGTCGTGGTAGTGATCGTATGCTAGCTGGATTTACAACTACCTATGCAATTAGTGCCATTAAAGTTGTCAGTTCGAACCCCATTCATGGCGAGGTGTACTCGATACAACATTATGTGATAAAATTTGTCAGCGACCTGCAACAAGTCGGTGGTTTTCTCCGGGCACTCCACCAATAAAACTGACCGCCACGATATAACTAAAATATTGTTCAGTGGTGTTAAACACTATAATACTAATCTTTTAAAGTAAATGAGAGTTACTTTATCCGCTAACCAGGTTATTATTTAGCCACCGCCCTATTCTACTTTTAGGTAAATAAAGTCAAACCTATATTAACCGTCCTCCGAGGCTAAAAGAAATAGAAGTCTTTAAAGACAGGTGACCTCTTAAAAGAGGCTCAATTCATAGAAATTTTTTCATAGAAAGACAATACAAAGTAGATATTTTAATACATGTGACTGCTAAAGAGAGTTGACTGCATGGGCAGGTTTGACAATAAAGTTTTTTTCTCGCGAAATTATTACATTGCTATGGTACTGCAGGTTCTGTTTTTGCAATTCTAAGATATTGCACTTTGATAAACGTGATGTATTAATACATACACATATGTGCATGAATTGTATCCTTTGTTTATATCTGTATAGTCATTGGAGATCCAATTCTCAAGAGGAGAGAATTAGGATCCCATTAACGGTTTTAATCCCGCAACATGTTTGTGCCTGTCCCATGGAATTTGTAACGTCATATGTCGTGGTCGATTTTATGTTCAATGATTTATGGTGAGAGGTGGTTGGTTGCTCGCTTAGTTGATATGGGACTAAGTCCCAACTATGGTAGAAATAGCAATATTTTGATTCCAGATCCATATCACTAATGGATTAAATTTCTTGCACCGGAAATGACGCACCGGAAACCAATACAGGGTTACTGCTGCAGAAATTCGGATGCGCAGTAATCTGGAACTACTTCCAGTTATGAATGTTAAAAAATGACTCAAAATCGCAGTGTTTTCTAGCCGATTAAACATATACTATGGGACTGACAATATAATTAAGCAGAGTTTCATTCCTTCCTCCTCCTGTCCGAAATAATATTTTCTATGAGACGTCGAGTACCGGATTATACAACACCGGACTGGGTGCACAGTCTACAGGAGGGGACAGGTCCCCTTTTTGGCGAAAAACCTTTAAAAGCGACGGAAAATTTGGGTTTGGGTCCCCCTATTTGTCCCCTCTTTCGAGAAAGTCTGGATCCGCCCCCGGTCTACCTTGAAAAAAAATTATAGGTCCATATATCTGAGTTAATATTGTTTTAAAAAAAATTATTGGACTTCGTCCCAAGTTTATAGGTAACACATATTATCATGTTATTGATGGAATTATTGACCATCACTATTTAAACTTTCCTTTTATAGCGGAGTGTGTGTGACAAAATTAACATAAGACACATACTTTAACCAGGACGTTACATGTGCTTATGGCATTCTCGTTGTGACATCTGTATTCTCCAGCATCCTCCATTTTAACCAGGTTGAGTTCTAGCTTGTACCTATGTGCATTACTACCAGCTATCCTAACATCGGTAATGGTGGCCCTATAGGATATGCCACCATTTGATTTGCACCATTTAACATTTTTGCATTCTGCGTCCAGCTCACAAGTTAGGATCAGCTTTTCACCTTCAGTAATTGTAACGTTTTTTAGCTGTTTTATGAATCGGTTAGCTACAAAACAGAGAAAAAGATGCAAATAAATTTAGACTCTTAGTCCCTGAGGGCAGCATCTACTCAGTAGTCAGTGCTTCGACACTGACATTATTTATCATATATATTTTCTATTGAAGAAAAGTTTGAATATAACAAAAGGGTAATCAAAGTCGTTAATGGAAGAAGGGAAGACAATACAATGGCCAACAGATAAAATCAATAAAACATTATACAAGTGATAACGGACAAATAATGATCAATAAAACATTATACAAGTGATAACGGACAAATGATGGTCTGCAAAACATTATACAAGTGATAACGGACACATAATGGTCTGCAAACCATTATACAAGTGATAACGGACACATAATGGTCTGCAAACCATTATACAAGTGATAACGGACAAATAATGATCTGCAAACCATTATACCAGTGATAACGGACACATAATGATCTGCAAACCATTATACAAGTGATAACGGACACATAATGATCTGCAAACCATTATACAAGTGATAACGGACACATAATGGTCTGCAAACCATTATACAAGTGATAACGGACAAATAACGATCAATAAAACATTACACAGAAAACTAAAGATCGAGCAACACGAACCCCATATTTCCAAAGTCAAGTAATTATTATAATTAATAATCTGCAAACCATTATACAAGTAATAACGGACAAATAATGATCTGCAAACCATTATGCAAGTGATAACGGACACATAATGATCTGCAAACCATTATGCAAGTGATAACGGACACATAATGGTCTGCAAACCATTATACAAGTAATAACGGACAAATAATGATCTCCAAACCATTATGCAAGTGATAACGGACACATAATGATCTGCAAACCATTATACATGTGATAACGGACACATAATGGTCTGCAAACCATTATACAAGTGGTAACGGACAAATAATGATCTGCAAACCATTATACAAGTGATAACGGACACATAATGATCTGCAAACCATTATACATGTGATAACGGACACATAATGGTCTGCAAACCATTATACAAGTGATAACGGACAAATAATGATCTGCAAACCATTATACAAGTGATAACGGACACATAATGATCTGCAAACCATTATACAAGTGATAACGGACAAATAACGATCAATAAAACATTACACAGAAAACCAAAGATCGCGCAACACCAACCCCACAGTTACAAAGTCATGGAACTATTATTAAAACTAATGTTCTTATAATTCAGACATAGGTGACCATTGCCTATTTTGTCTATCCTGTTTAGGACCTTTTGTTTTCTTGCTCCCAAAGACTTATAAATTATTTGACTTTCACATATTATAACTTTGAGCGTATACCTGATTTTTCCAGAAACATATTGTGCGCATTGTATTTGACACTGATTCTCATTTACTGAGATTTATATTGTGTAAGATCGTGATCAATTTCCAAGAGAAGATTACAAAATATCATACTCTGGATACATAAAATGAAAGAAATTCACAAACTAAAATAGGGGTGCGACAAGGTTCTTTGAAACCTTTATTATATAATAACTGTGAAACCTAGAAATGTATAAGAAGTAAGTGAGTGAATAATTGTTGTTTAATGCCAAATATGTCAGCCGTATTATGGAGTGAACAAGTTATATACAAGGAAATAATAATGATATTCATTTTGTACTAGACCAACATGCTTAATTGGATGTTTCTAATAATGTTTATTATATGACCATAAATATTTCTTTTATCTGATTGGCTAAAAACATAAGATGTTGTCTTAATAGAACTTTATAAATATTACATTTAAGCCTTTAATTTCCACAAAGATTAATTTAGATCGTTCCAGAGGAGCCTTTGGAACGTTATATTAACCTCACGTGACTCTAGAATTGAAAAACCCATACTTTTAATTTTAGCGTATCTGGAACGATCAAAATTAATCTTTGCAGTATTCATAAATCTGTCTTGCTACCATTAATATTTGCAAAAAACATGAAGTGTGTAAAGAAAAACGCCATGGTCGTAACAAGTTAGCATGGAAATTTAAATGACAGTAAATAAAAGACATTTGTGTTAATGAATGTGAAAAATAGTATACCGTAATGTAGAATTTGGTCATTGAAGTTGCCTGTAGCACCAAATAATGGGGATCGCAATTTTTCGTAACTCTTCAATGTGAGGAGACAAAAGGCATAATACATTCTCGGATTATATACTGCAATTAAAACTCTTCCGAAAGAGCCATGACGTCATGCAATCGGTATCGTATATTATAACAGCATTGATCAGTTGCAATTTTATCATTAAAAATTATGTAAATCGTAAAATAACGTCGTATATTTAACTTTTTATATTTACAAAATCATTATGACTTCATGTCAAGAATATTATTGCACTAACGAACAAGAAATGTGTGCATCACAAAATACGCCCCTCTACATAAATTATCAAACGGTATAATGGTAATGACCCCAAAATAAATAGGGCCCTTCCCCTTCCACAGAGGAATCATGTGGCCAATTTTGGTAAAGATCCAATATACAGAACTAAAGTTATCGTGCGGAAACGATCCTGTTGTCAAAAATATATTTATAGTAACGGTGACCTTGACCTTTGACCTAATGACCCCAAAATAAATAGAATTCTTCCCCTTCCACAGAGGAATCATGTGGCCAAGTTTGTTAAAGATCCAATATACAAAACTAAAGTTATCGTGCGGGAACAACCCTATTGTCAAAAATTATATTTATAGTAACGGTGACCTTGACCTTAGACCTAATGACCCCAAAATAAATAGGGTTCTTCCCCTTCTACAGAGAAATCATGTGACCAAGTTTGGTAAAGATCCAATATACAGAACTAAAGTTATTGTGCGGAAACCTGTGTGGACGCCCGCCCGCCGCCCGCCATACCCAATCATATAATACGGCCCATCTCCAGACGGGCGTATAAAAAGGAAAGTGTGAGAAAAATATGTTTTTGTAATTACTGATCAGGACTACCCTAGTTAACACATCGAAAAGTGACCACGAAAAACATGGGAAAGTACGACAGCATTGGTGACAAAAAAGAAAAAAAGCATATGTACGCATAAAACGAGTTAAAATTGACAGTTATTTATCCTACGGCCAATCATGTAAAACATGGAATAATACGTAGATACCCCGGCCCCAATACAAATAAACTCATTTGTGTTATGTAAATGTAACATTAGATGGGTATATTAAGAAAAAAACAGGATGATATACAAATTGTTAACATTGTATTGCAGTTGATCTGATGTTGAAACTAGTCAAAATATATTCATTTATTCAACTAGTTAAGATGATCTATCTCCGTGACGTCACATGAAGAGGTGTCATGGACGCTTACACTACGACAGGAAATTCCAAATATTCATATTTCTAATTGGGTATATTAATGTTAATAAAGGTGTTTTTTTTTATTTATTAATTAGTTATTTACGAATAAAAAGTTACAATGTATTGAATTATAACAATTGTTCAACTGACTGGAGTTTTCTTTTAATGCCAATTTAAAAACAACAGAGGGCCTTAATAACAATTTCATATAATAAAACAATTACTGACTTTCATTTCGATTAATATAAGGATCTATCGTTCCAAAATATATAATATTACCTCTGCTTCGGCCTCGGTATATATCATATATCTTGAAACGATAGATACTTGTGTTAACTGCAACAAAAGTCAATAATTATACTATAAACTAATTGACGAGTTTCATTATCAAAAATATGTCACGAATTACCAATTAACGCAGTAACTCACGAATGTGTACAGCGCATGAGTGAGTTATAACGGTATTCAGTCATGAGTGACATATTTTTGATAATGAAACTGGTAAATTAGTTATAGTATTTATTATATAGATAGAAAAATGTTTCGAATCGAATTTAATATAAAATAAGTTTAATTGCACTATATTACGTGTGCAGCGTAGAATTACAGAATTTACCGTGTTAAATAGATTTCACTCTCGCTAGCATTTCCTCAACTCTACCTCAGAGTGAGTACACCTCGAGTGAAGTATATTTGGGCTTGCCCACCGACCAACCAAAGCCAAGATGTCAAGTTGTGTTGACCAATAAATTACGTCTTACTCATTCATAAATTTTCAAAATAATTTAAAATTATAAAATAAAATCTTTTTTTTAAAGTTCAAAATTTAAAGTTTTCATAAAATTTCTAAATGATATAATTTTCAAAAAGTTTCAAAAATTTCAAAATTTTAATATTTGAATAATAATATTGAAAAATGATAAAACAATTATTAAGCTTGAAAAATTCCTTATTATTTAATAAAGCAGTTATTGACTTTTAATTTCAGTCTCCTCAATAATTGCATAATGTTAACGGATTCTATGAGTTATTCGGAGGGAGACTTGGTCCCTTAAAACTAGTTTAACCCCGTTGTATTTTATTGAAGTGCCTGTACCAAGCCAGGAAAGTGATCGGTCATGTATATATGTGTTAAAGGGGTATCAATTTTGTCTCTGATTCCAATGATTTTCTCAAGGATTTTAGAGCTGTTCCGAAGGAGCGGTATTTTTTGTTTTTCACGTAATTTGAATCTTAATTATGAAAAAAGAACCATACTAATATGAATAAATAATACAACCTTCGACTTTCAATACACATCCAGTTTTTATTGTTCCACAATGGCAGGAATAAACACCCGAATCTTCTTCATGTATATCAGCAATTATAAGTTGATGTTCTAACTTTTCATTTTTAAATTCAAATTTGTCGTCCAGATTTATTTTTTCGTCATCTTTATACCATTGTACGTCCAATTTCTTGTCCAGGCAACACGATAGCGTAACATTTGAGCCAATGCCTAAAACGTTTATATCCTCTAGCTTTGTAGTAAAAAAGCAGTCTGCAAATAAAACATAAAACATACATTTTTTGTGAAACAATTTTGCAAATATGTAGTTCCGTGTTACGATGTCCATTACGATTTCGGCATAAACATGATGTTTAGTTCGTCCTTACCCCCACTTGTCTGTAGGAGTGCTAATGTATTATTTGTCCTATCATATATATCTTGATGTTCTTTATTCCGTTATGATTTCCGCTGTAAAACGATGTTTGGCTCGGTTTTACTTCCAGCTGTTTCTAGGAGGGTTGCTGTCTTATTTATGTTATTTATGTTTGTTTGCGTATAGTAGTGTCCAACACGTATTGATTATATGTATAACATGGAGGGTGTCTTATAAGAGGCAGGAACTCATTACCCTTCGCGAGCACCTGTGTTCCCCCAGGTTTATGGTGTGGTCCGTGTTGTTCATCTTTTTAGTTTTTTGTGGTGTGTTTTTTGTGTTTTGTTTTTCTTCCTCTCTTGTCTTGTGTCAATATTGGCAGTGTCTCTGGATTATCCTTTCAGTTTTCTCTAACGCTTACTTAGATTAATTGATTGTTCTTTGCTTAACATTCAGTGTCAAATATGTTCTCACGACGACAACAAATTCAATAATATATAAAGACTAGACAGAAATGAAGAAAAGTACAAAGACACAAAAATATTTTCAGCCGTATTATGCCGAGAACAAGTTACATACACGGACATAATAATGGTGTTCCTTTTGCACTAGACCAACATGCTTAATTTGATTATGTTAATTGTGCTATCTCAGTGGAATAACTGTCCGCGGGTAGACCTGTCGCTCCACTCCAACATATTATCCTGATTCCGAACAAACCAGTCTATACTCTTACTTCTTCAACCTGTGTGCTTAGTGGGAAAGCAGCAGATACCATTTTTATTGTCTTTGGTTTGACCCAACCGGGGCTCGAACCTACGAACAAGCTTACCAGTACACCACTGATGAAATGTATTAGGAGGTATTGTCAGTGTTGTTGTATATATCATACCTGGCTACTTAGTTCTTTCCATATTGCAATAAATAAAGGAACAATCCCTTAGAAAATTACAAAATGCGTAAAGAACTGAAAAAGATTTTTTGGCTTCTAATGTATAAAGATGACAATTTCTGTTTCTAATCATATACGTTAACGGAGTACTTTGGAGGGAGGTTCTGTCCCTTAAAACTAGCTTAACCCCGTTGTATGTTATTGAAATGCCTGTACAAATCCCGGAAAGTGATCGGTCATGTATATATGTGTTAAAGGGGTATCAACTTTGTCTCTGGTTCCAAGGATTTTCTCAAGGATTTTAGAGCTGTTCCGACGGTGCGGTATTTTTTGCTTTTCATTTAATTTGTTCGTCTTAAAAAAGAACCATACTAATATAAGTAAATAATACAACCTTCGACTTTCAATACACATCTAGTTTGTGTTGTTCCACAATGGCAGGAATAAACACCCGAATCTTTTTCCTGTATATCAGCAATTATAAGTTTATGTTCCAACCGTCCATCTTCAACTTTAAATTTGTTGTCCAGAATTATTTCTTTCTGATGATCTTCATTATCTTTATACCATCGTACGCCATATGCCTTGTCCAGGCAACACGATAGCGTAACATTTGAGCCAATGCCTAAAACGTTTATATCCTCTAGCTTTGTAGTAAAAGAGCAGTCTGCAAATAAAACATAAAACATACATTTTTTGTGAAGCAATTTTACAAAAATGTAGTTCCGTGTTACGATGTCCGTTACGATTTCTGCATAAAAATTATGCTTAGTTCGTCCTTACCCCCACTTGTCTGAAGGAGTGCTAATGTATTATTTGTCCTATCATATATATTGATGTTCTTTGTTCCGTTACGATTTCTGCATAAAAACTCTGTTTGGCTCGGTTTTACCTCCAGCTGTTTGTAGTAGGGTTGATGTCTTATTTATGTTATTTATGTTTGTTAGTCTATAGTAGTGTTCAACACGTATTGATTATATGTATAACATGGAGGGTGTCTTATAAGAGGCAGGAACTCATTACCCTTCACGAGCACCTGTGTTCACCCCAGGGTTTTGTTGTGGTCCGTGTTGTTCATCTTTTTAGCTTTCTGTGTTGTGTTGTGTTTTTTGTGTTTTGTTTTTCTTCCTCTCGTGTCTTGTGTCAGTATTGGCAGTGTCTCTGGATTGTCCCTTCAGTTTTCTCTAACGCTTACTTAGATTAATTGATTGTTCTTTGCTTAACATTCAGTGTCAAATATGTTATCACGACGACAACAAATTCAATAATATTTTAAGACTAGACAGAAATGTAGGAAAGTACAAAGACACAAAGACATTTTCAGACGTATTATACCGAGAACAAGTTACATACACGGAAATAATAATGGTGTTCCTTTTGTAGTAGACCAACATGCTTAATTTGATTATGTTAATTGTGCTATCTCAGTGGAATAACTGTACGTGTAACAGTGAATTCTTTCTATCAGTGTATTCTTTCCTTTTGGATAAAACACACTAGGGTAGAAATTCCAAGACAGAAATACACTAGTGTATTTCTTCTGACGGAATAAACACACTAGTGCAAGGTAGAAATACATTAGGTTATTTACGTACCTGGACATTCTACACACCGGAAAAAAAGTACGCTTACATCCGCGGGTAGACCTGTCGCTCCACTCAAGCATATTATCCTGATTCCGAACCAACCAGTCTATACTCTTACTTCTTCAAGCTGTGTGCTTAGTGGGAAAGCAGCAGATACCATTTTTATTGTCTTTGGTTTGACCCAACCGGGGCTCGAACCTACGAACAAGTTTACCAGTACACCACTGATGAAATGTATTAGGAGGTATTGTCAGTGTTGTTGTATATATCATACCTGGCTACTTAGTTCTTTCCATTTTGCAATAAATAAAGGAACAATCCCTTAGAAAATTACAAAATGCGCATAGAACTGAAAAATATTTGTTGGCTGCTAATGTATAAAGATGACAATTTCTGTTTCTAATCATGTACGTTAAAGGAGTACTATGGAGGGAGGTTTTGTCCCTTAAAACTAGTTTAACCCCGTTGTATTTTATTGATGTGCTTGTACTAAGCCAGGAAAGTGATCGGTCATGTATATATGTGTTAAAGGGGTATCAATTGTGTCTCTGATTCCAAGGATTTTCTCAAGGATTTTAGAGCTGTTCCGAAGGAGCAGTATTTTTTTGTTTTTCATTTAATTTGTTCGTCTTAAAAATGAACCATACTAATAAAAATTAATAATACAACCTTCGACTTTCAATACACATCTTGTTTTTGTTGTTCCACATTTGCAGTAATAAACACCCGAATCTTCTTCCTGTATATCAGCAATTATAAGTTGATGTTCTAACTTTTCATTTTTAAATTCAAATTTGTCGTGCAGATTTATTTTTTTGTCATCTTTATACCATTGTACGTCCAATTTCTTGTCCAGGCAACACGATAGCGTAACATTTGAGCCAATGCCTAAAACTTTTATATCCTTTAGCTTTGTAGTAAAAGAGCAGTCTGCAAATAAAACATAAAACATACATTTTTTGTGAAGCAATTTTACAAAAGTGTAGTTCCGTGTTACGATGTCCGTTACGATTTCTGCATAAAAATTATGCTTAGTTCGTCCTTACCCCCACTTGTCTGAAGGAGTGCTAATGTATTATTTGTCCTATCATATATATTGATGTTCTTTGTTCCGTGACGATTTCTGCATAAAAACTCTGTTTGGCTCGGTTTTACCTCCAGCTGTTTGTAGGAGGGTTGATGTCTTATTTATGTTATTTATGTTTGTTAGCCTATAGTAGTGTCCAACACGTATTGATTATATGTATAACATGGAGGGTGTCTTATAAGAGGCAGGATATCATTACCCTTCCCGAGCACCTGTGTTCACCCCAGGGTTTTGTTGTGGTCCGTGTTGTTCATCTTTTTAGTTTTCTGTGTTGTGTTGTGTTTCTTGTGTTTTGTTTTTCTTCCTCTCGTGTCTTGTGTCAATATTGGCAGTGTCTCTGGATTATCCCTTCAGTTTTCTCTAACGCTTACTTAGATTAATTGATTGTTCTTTGCTTAACATTCAGTGTCAAATATGTTATCACGACGACAACAAATTCAATAATATTTTAAGACTAGACAGAAATGTAGGAAAGTACAAAGACACAAAGACATTTTCAGACGTATTATACCGAGAACAAGTTACATACACGGAAATAATAATGGTGTTCCTTTTGTAGTAGACCAACATGCTTAATTTGATTATGTTAATTGTGCTATCTCAGTGGAATAACTGTACGTGTAACAGTGAATTCTTTCTATCAGTGTATTCTTTCCTTTTGGATAAAACACACTAGGGTAGAAATTCCAAGACAGAAATACACTAGTGTATTTCTTCTGACGGAATAAACACACTAGTGCAAGGTAGAAATACATTAGGTTATTTACGTACCTGGACATTCTACACACCGGAAAAAAAGTACGCTTACATCCGCGGGTAGACCTGTCGCTCCACTCAAGCATATTATCCTGATTCCGAACCAACCAGTCTATACTCTTACTTCTTCAAGCTGTGTGCTTAGTGGGAAAGCAGCAGATACCATTTTTATTGTCTTTGGTTTGACCCAACCGGGGATCGAACCTACGAACAAGTTTACCAGTACACCACTGATGAAATGTATTAGGAGGTATTGTCAGTGTTGTTGTATATATCATACCTGGCTACTTAGTTCTTTCCATTTTGCAATAAATAAAGGAACAATCCCTTAGAAAATTACAAAATGCGCATAGAACTGAAAAATATTTGTTGGCTGCTAATGTATAAAGATGACAATTTCTGTTTCTAATCATGTACGTTAAAGGAGTACTATGGAGGGAGGTTTTGTCCCTTAAAACTAGTTTAACCCCGTTGTATTTTATTGATGTGCTTGTACTAAGCCAGGAAAGTGATCGGTGATGTATATATGTGCTAAAGGGGTATCAATTGTGTCTCTGATTCCAAGAATTTTCTCAAGGATTTTAGAGCTGTTCCGAAGGAGCAGTATTTTTTGTTTTTCATTTAATTTGTTCGTCTTAAAAATGAACCATACTAATAAAAATTAATAATACAACCTTCGACTTTCAATACACATCTTGTTTTTGTTGTTCCACATTTGCAGTAATAAACATCCGAATCTTCTTCCTGTATATCAGCAATTATAAGTTGATGTTTAAACTCTTCATTTTTAAATTCAAATTTGTCGTTAGGAAATATTTCACACTGGCCTTTATACCATCGTACGACATATTCCTTGTCCAATCTACACGATAACGTAACAGCTGAGCCAATGTCTGTAGTATTTCTATCCTCAAGCTCTCTAGTGAAATAACAGTCTGGAACTAAAACATAAAACTTTTTTTTTGTCAAAGCAATTTTAGTTCCGTGTTACGATGTCCGTGACGATTTCTGCATATCAACGATGTTTGTTTCGTCTTTAACCCCAGTTGACTGTAGGAGGGCTCATGTATTATTTGTCCTATCATATATGTTTACGTCATTTGTTCCGTAATTCGATGTATGCTACGAGTTCCGCATAAAGACGATGTTCGGCTCGTTTCTACCCCCAGTTGTTTGTAGGAGGTCTTATTTATGTTATTTGTGTTTGTTTTTTGTCCAACACAATTTGCCTATATGTATATCATCATGTTAAACATGCCGGTTGTCTTATAAGAAAAGACAGAAACTGCTTACCATGCGCGAGCACATGGGATCACCCCGGATTTTGGTGAGGTCCGTGTTGCTCATCTTTCTTAGTTTTCTGTGTTGTGTTTTTGTGTCTTCGTCTTGTGTCTTGTGTGGCCAATACTGCCAGTGTCTCTGAATTGTCAATTCTTCCATTTTCTCTAATATTTATTTAGATTAATTGATTGTTCTTTGCTTAACGTTCAGTGGTAAATATGTTATCACGACTAGAATAAATTTAACAATATATAAAGACTAGACAGAAATGAAGGAAAGGAACAGACACACAGAGCATCATTCATGACCACCGGGTTTGTAACTAGATTAACACGACGGGTGCCACTAGTGGAGCAGAAACTGCTTACCCTTCCGGAGCATCTGAGTTCACCCCCGGTTTTTACTGGGGTTCTGTTACTCGATACTTAACTTTATATGTATGTTTTGTAGATCGTTTTTTGTCTTTATGTACTTTTTCGTTTTGGCCATTGTGTTGTCTGTTCTTTTCCGATTTATGGATTCTGATTACCCCTTTGGTATCTTCAAATTGTTCTTGATTACCTCTGGATAAGAATGGAGAGTTAGGTAAGGACGAAACTCTTAGACTTTTGTAGCGGATACTATGTGCCTACTATTTTCCCAAATTTCCACGAAGATGTCTTTAAAACGTGTAGATGTATAAATAGCGTGACACTATTAAAAGGCGTAAACCAATGTTGTCCACGGTCAGGCTTTCCATATTATTACCCGACTACTCACCATCTTCATACTTACCCCCTCCCCCAAAATAAATCCCAACCATGGGCAACATTGGGTAGCTTTATAGTATGAGCCCTGGAAGCAGTCACAAATACACAGAAAAACATTTCAAAGTTGACTTTCTAAGTGCAGTGTTTTAAAATATAAAGTTTATGTCTATGAGGCTAAGAAGCTGGGACAAAGGCTACGTTAAACCCTGCCTTTCAAGGTACAGTCTATCAATATATACAAGAGTTATCGTTCTTTGCTCTCACATCAGCATGTCAGGGTCTTAATTATTCAATGTTTGTGCAGTAATATCCAAATAAAAACAGGAATTAATCGGAACAGAAATGAATTTAACATTGTGTGGATCTTGTTCCGTTTCGACTATTTAATGGCTTAGAATAAAACAAATTTTAATTGTGTACAGCACTAAAATAATCAGAAAATTGTTAAAAATGCGTGATAAAAAAAATGTAAAATAAAATAGCAAAGTGTGTGAAATTTAGAAATTTTTCAGAATAAAATTTACTTTTATTAAATAAATACTTACCACTATAAATTCTGAGACGCTCCCACAAGCGACCTTCACCCACAGTAGTAGAAAACCACAATAAAAAAAACATTGAGATACTCCCTCAACACCGGATATATCCCAACAAATCACCCACAAACATCATTCCATTTCCCCAAGAGAAGCCTCATCAGGGGATGAAGGGGAGGAAGGGTGGGACCTATAATTTATAGTGGTAAGTATTTATTTAATAAATGTAAATTTTACTTAGAAAAATTTCTAATTTTATAGCAATAAATAGCTTACAACTATAAATTCTGAAAAACTCAGAATCTAACAGACAGCTGAATCCCCTGATCTCTCAGAAACCAAAGGAACACTGACATGTTGAGCAGCAACTATAGGTCCAAGAGAAAAAAGACTGTCTGCTACTGCAGACATTGACCTAAGATAAAAGGAAGTAAAAGAATCCTGACATCTCCAAAACCCAGCCGACAAAACCTCTGAAATAGAGGCTGAATTAAAAAGTGCCCATGAAGAAGCAAGAGCTCGAACGTCATCAGCCTTAACAGAGTGGCGGTTAAGACATTTTCCCCCCGAAGACTCGTAAGCCAGAAGAATAGTACGGCAAATCCAAGAGGAAATATTCTTTGCAGAGATGTCAGAAACTCCCTTTTTTAAAGGAAGAAAAAGCCTAGTATTCT
Source organism: Gigantidas platifrons (assembly GCA_002080005.1). Taxonomy (NCBI): domain Eukaryota; kingdom Metazoa; phylum Mollusca; class Bivalvia; order Mytilida; family Modiolidae; genus Gigantidas; species Gigantidas platifrons. The sequence goes on from MJUT01032643.1 coordinate 16,150, forward strand.
TGGCAGGACGAGAATTCTTAGTTCTATCTAGATATATGCTAAGGATTCTGATTGGGCAAGACAACCTAGAAGCAGCATCTTCTGGCAAAGCTGGAATAATGACTGGCTCAGCACCCCTATCTGGACTCTGATTCTTTCCAAGGAAAAAAGGATATGTTAACAGGGTTACAGAAGATTTGTTTCTGTTAAAACGTAGACAAGAGTCAGAAACAGAAAAAGCATGAATCTCACTTCTCCTTCTGCCAGAAGCTAAGGCAAGCAAAAAACAGCACTTGTAGTAGAGGAAACGTAAATCTACTTCCTCTGCTGGTTCAAAAGGGGAGCGTTTAGGGAAGCTAGGACTAACCCTAAATTCCACTGAGGAACCAACTTATTCTGTTTCGGTCTCTCCAGACTAAAACTTCTAACCAGTAAAGAAATATATTCATTTTTCCCAAAGTCAGGTCCACCAAGTAAAGAAATAGTCCTGCCAATAGCTGATCTGTACCCCTTAATAGTAGAGGGCATTAACTGTTTAATCTCAAATAGGTAAACTAGAAAATCAGTTAACTGTTGAACAGTGCCTCGGACTGGATCAATATCCCGTCCACTACACCAATCACAGAAGATTGCTCACTTGGCCTCATACACGATCCCTGTAGACTGTCTGACAGACTTTGAGATGTGTGAGGTTGCTCCTTCAGAAAAGTCTTTCTGACGTAGTCCCTCCCTGAGAGTAGCCAAGCGTGAAGATGAACAGACTCTGGCCTTGGATGTACCACTTTTCTCTTGAACTGAGACAGAAGATCTCGTCTGAAAGGAAGTTTTAGAGGCCTGGCACAAGACAGAAGCAGCAGTTCTGGAAACCATGCTTGTTTTGGCCAGGCTGGTGCTATAAGTATGATCTTGCAATCTGATTGCTTGATCTTGAGAAGCACTTGAAGAAGAAAGCGGAATAAAGGAAATGCGTAGGCGAACATGCCGTCCCAAGAGAGAGACAGGGCGTCTATTGCGAAGGCCAGAGGGTCTGAAACTGGAGATACAAAGGTTTCCAGTTTGTGATTCAGACTGGTAGCAAAGAGATCTACATGATGACGATCCCACCGCAGAACAACTGAGTCGAACACTACTTGCAGTAGTTCCCACTCTGTGTTGACTGGATTTTGGAAGCGAGACAGACAATCTGCCAGTATATTGAAGGTCCCTGGAATATGTCTGACTACCAGATGAATGTGCGATTGAAGACAGAGAAGAAGAATTTCTTTGCAAAGAAGAAAGAGAGCATGACAGCGAGTTCCTCCTTGATTCTGTAAGTAGGCCACTACTGTTGCATTGTCCGTCGCTAGCACTACTGCTTTCGAAACTAGAAGAGTTTTGAAATGTTGTAACGCTAATAGGACAGCTCTCATCTCTAGTAAATTTATGTGTTCTTGTTGCTGAACAAGAGACCACACTCCCGACACCGACTTTCACTCTAGAAAAGCTCCCCATCCTTGAAGACTGGCATCTGTATACAGAGTTAGAGAAGGAACTGGGTGAAGCAAAGCTACACCTGTCAAAACATTTTCCCTGCGAGTCCACCAATCTAGGTGAGGCAGTAAGACAGGAAGAATAGGTACTAGAGCCTCCCGATCTTGAGAAGCGGAGTCCCAATGTTCCGGAAGAAAGAACTGGAGAGGTCGAATGTGAAGGCGACCTAGAGGAACCACATCCGCTAGAGAATTCAGAAAGTCCAGAAGTTGGGAAAATTGTCGAGCCGTGACTGAAGGACTGTTGCCGAAAATAAGAATTTTCTGGCAATGAGACTGAAATTTTTCCTCTGGGGGAAAAATCAGATCTAGATATGTCCTGTAATGTTCCCCCAAAAACAGGAAGTCTTGGGAAGGAAATATCTGAGACTTTTCCCAAGAGGAAGAAGTCTGATAAACAGGCAAGTATGACGAGACAGAATTTCTGAATCGAATTCCTTCAGAAGAGAATCGTCCAGATAAGAATGAGCTTGAACCGACAGAGTATGCGAGTGAGCTATAGCCGTCTGGAAAACCCGAGTAAAAACCTGTGGTGCAACCGCCAGGCCAAACGGGACAGCCAGAAACTGGTAAACCTTGTTGTTCCAGACAAATCGGAGAAATTTCCTGGAAGCCAAAGAAATTGGGATATGGAAATAAGCATCCGAAAGGTCCAGTTTGGTGGTCAACATACCTGGAAGAATACAAGCTCTGATAGATGTGTTCGTCTCCATTTTGAAATGGGTAACCGAAAGGTAACTGTTCAGAACAGAGAGATCTATCACAGGTCTCATTCCCCCGGTTTTCGTGGGAACCAAGAAGAGACGAGAATAAAACCCTGGTGTCAACTGAGTCAGAGGAATTTCCTCTATTACTCTTTTCAGTAGTCGAGATTGAACGTCCTCTGACAGAAGACGGAACTTCTCCTTGTCTGAAGTATGAGAAAAAGGATTCGGACTGTCCGACAAAGGGGAGGGGGCGTTCCTGATACACAAGATCCAACCCCCCTCGAATTACTGACAAAACCCATACATCTGTGGTGAACTTCTCCCAATGATGTAGAAACTGGGTAAGCCTCCCTCCCACTGGAACAGAGGGAAGAGGAACAGGAAACTGCTCCTCTCCTAAAGGAGGTATCAGTAACATACAAGGGGGCAACAACCTATTTACAATACCCAGGTTTCTTGGCACCTTTATAACCTCCTTTTTGAGGTGGTTTCGTCGGACCAGAAGCCTTGGGAATAAACACTTTCCTCCTCTTGTCAGGGCCCGTTGGGGCAGAAGATGAAACCGAAGCAGACCTCTTACCATTAGTCAATTGCACATTGACCCTAAGAGGCTGAGGTATCTTGTTGACCTCCTCCTGAACCTTCTGTAAAGATAAACCAAAAACCTTATCAGAAAGAGAAGAACGAAGTAAGGAGTCCTGAAGAATTTCATTGACAGAAGACTTCTCTAGTATTTCACGCCTTTTAGAAAGAGTGAAATTGGCTAGAGTGCCCATGAGGAGGTGCTGAGATGACCCAAGGACCTGATCTACTTGCAGAAGAAGAGACTTTACCTCTGCTAGATCATCACCTACCTTGCCCTGAAGCAAAGCGCCAACTGTTGAAAGAAAGAACTATGCAGTACCCAGAATATGTGAAGCACTACGGAGTAAGTTCTTCGATTTGGCCCACAAGGACTGAGAAAGGCGAAGCCCATCAACCGGTTTGGCCCCAAGAAGTTGTGAAAAAGACTTATCCCAAACTGGGGCCGTCTTCCCGGTAGAAGAGTCATGGATTCCAAAATCTTTACCCTTGAATATACCGGGAAAAAAACTGGCACCAAACTCAGAAAAATAAGAGCCCTGAGAAGACTTGTCATTAACCTTCACTAAAAGATAGTCATTCACAAACTGAATTGCAGAAGAAGCATGAATGGATTCTGGAAAAGAGCCAACAGTATTGGGTTTATCCTGAACCAAACCAGAAGAAGTCTCAAAGATAGAGCTAGTCTTCTTAGAGGACAGGGGCACATGAGTAATTTCTCTCAAGGGAGAGTAAGCTCTAGCCCTCAACTGGTCTTTAGAAGACAGAAGAATCATCTGCCTCCGATTCCCTAGGGGAACCAACATACGTAGATGTAACCGACTTAGTCTGACTAGCCAAAGGAACCTTATCAGTGACTCTAGCCATTGAAGACTCTCCTTCCTCATGTTCATCTTCACTGAGAGGTAGCTTCTTGACTCCCTGGTGCCATTGAAATTTTGTCAGATACTTCGTCACAAGGAGTTGGAAGAGAGACCCGATGGCCAGCTTCCAAGGAAGAAATCCTGGAAGAAATGGTAGCCAAATCATCAGACATCGACTTCTTAAAGTCAGAAAAAACCTCCTTAAAAGAACTATCAACTCAGAATTATGTGAGACATAAGAAGAGTTAGACTGACTACAAGTAACCGGAGTCCTTATGGTATCCCGACTGAAAGGAACTGGCTGAGGCCAGTAAGCAAAGGGATTAACACCATGAGAGCCAGGATCAGACTGGGTGGGTACAGCCCATGGTGAACGAGCCCAAGTCTGAACAGGAGGTATGGAAGGACCCGACAAACAGTATCCATATGAAATAACAGGTGGTCTAAAACCAGGAAGGTTCAAACCCATAGCCGAACCAGATGCGTAGAAAAGGACCCTGTAGTGTTCACTGGTCTAGAAAAAGTATGTGTAACTGTAGATAAGGTAGGTATACCCACCTTTGGTCTTGAAGGAATTAGGTCCGCAAGACCGTCGACTCTCGCCCCTGCTCCAGAAGGCTCGGGGATATTGGAGGAGACGGACATGGTTGGGATACCTACTGAAACTACTAAAGGATTGGGCACAGACCCATCCCAAAAACAATCCCGACCTGTTATACTAACCGCCTCGAAAGCAAAGTATCACTTACACTTGACACACTTTGTTAGTTGTCGAAATCCATATTATTTAACTCACCTAGTCAAATTACACTCTATTTTACCTGTTACTCGGTAAACGTAGTAATAATAAAAATAAATACTAAGATATATAGTATTAAAAAACAATTTAAGCAATGATAATAAAAATATCTTTGGTTTTCTGTAGAATCAGCTGTGCACTAATTTTACGTGCGTGATGAATCACAGTAGGAAATGGAATGAGGTTTATGGGTGATTTGTTGGGATATATCCGGTAATGAGTGATTATCTCAATGTTCTTTTATTGTGGTTTTCTACTACTGTGGGTGAAGGTCGCTTGTAGGAGCGTCTCAGAATTTATAGTGGTAAGCTATTTATTGCTATAATATTGAGCATACCGTATAGCGGGTAAATTACGCGGGTTGGAATTTTTCGCGATGTCGATGTAAAAGAGGGGTATTTAATTTAAGCGAGCATCAAATTTCGCGGTATCATGTTTCGGGAAAAAATAAAATAATTGTAATTATTGTATCAATGTTGTATAAATAACATTCACATTCTGCAAAACAAAGCAAAACTGACATTGATACGAAAATAAACTAAAAATAAAAGTGTGACTATATCTAACCGTGCGTAAAATAATCATTATTATACTTTCTGTAAGAATGTCCTTTAATAGAAATAAATTTCTAATTTGGCATAGAATTCGCCAAGATTATATAGTGCTCATGCACTATGCCTAATTCTAACATGACCTCACTCTTTCCCTTTGTTAAAAAAAAACCAGAATTATTTCTTCGTATTATCTCATTAGAACATGCGCCTGTGAATGTGACCGACTTTTCCATTTACAGCATAAATTGTAACCCTAATAATGCCGATAGAGGGCGCAATATTATTCGAGTTACATAAATGTGTGCGACATTTTCCGCAAGCGTAAATATAAATTATCGTCTTCCAATCAAAGTATACTACTGCATTTGTACTCTTAGACATATCAGAATCGAAATAAATCATGGAAGCCAGAATGTGTTTAGTATTAGTAAATTTTATCCCTCGCTTCTGGCTCGGGATAAAATATTAATATCCGCCAATCCATGTTAAAACTCCCAACACATTCTGGCTTCCATGATTTATTTCTTTAATAGTTTTGTGGTCTGCCGAAAAAACTATTGATTTGCCTGTCAATCAAGCACGTGAATGGGTGGAGTTTAGCTATGACGCAATTAAAACATACGGAGATCAAATTATTGATACCAGTAGCACTTTTCACAAAATATCGTAATTATAGTCCTAACTTTTTCACTTATGATTATCGTACGACAATTTCTAAGTCCTTTTCACAAAGACTATCTCACGACTAATTTTAATCTTACGACTAAAACTACACTTACGATAAAAAAAAATTCCTTTCCTTAGGTGTACTCGATACAACATTATGTGATAAAGTTTGTCAGTGACTTGTGACAGGTCAGTGGTTTTCTCCGGGTACCCCAGTTTTCTCCACCAATACAACTGACCGATATATTGTTGCAACCTAGTTTCATTTTCAGTGCACGATGTCTTTGTATTGCTTTCAATATTATCTGAACTATGATTTCTCAGAAAACCTTTCAAAAAAGACCAAAGAGGTCCCTTTATCACAGACAGTCTCAGAGAATATACACAAACTAAGGAAACTTATTAAATCGGACGAACGAATAACATTAAAAAAAATATTCTATAAAACATCCCCGACACTAATGTATAAGCAGTTTTTATGTTATGATGTGTTTGTATGTTTACATTGAATTTTTATCTAATATATGAATCCGTCACCAATAACTGCACAAAATATGAACGGGTATGATTTTCGTATAGAGGAAAATTTCTAATGCATATAAATTAAAATGATCTATGATAATTATCATTACTTGGAGTTATTCGTCATCATCCACGCGTGGTTACTTTTGGTAGAAGTATTTTTTTAAGGGAGTACATATGGAGTTTGAAAAAAAATCCTAATCATACATTTGTATATATTATCCATGCTGGATAAATCATTTCATTGGTTCTTTTCAGCAAAATATTTACATTCACATCGTGTTTCTTTTACATCCGTTTTTCAAACCTAACCCCACCCCACCCGATACAATTAAACGCTGATTCTTTAGTTACTTACCAATTAAATGTACATTTTAGCAGAAAGGCAATGGCTCTGTATACATACAACTGAAAGTTTTGTATGATTAGCCATCAAAGTCGTACAATTTTCTTAACTCTACAAGAAAGTGCTAAAAATAGCTTAAAATAGTTACGTCAACGAACTTTTTATATAACATGCCATCTTTATTAAAATTCAAGTCATGGGTTCCGCATCTTTCTGGAACAAATATTAATAATATTAATTTGCTTGTTAAAATCCCGTATTCGTGTTTTTATTAGAAAAAAAAATAAGTAAAGGAAAAGAATAATTCACCCCATGTTGTCAAGTAGTCTTTTCGATTGTCGAACGTTCCCAATTTTGAAATCTAAAATTAAAAGAATGATCCTGATTTGTTTGTCAGGTAGTAGAACAAGTTACGTGTTGATATGTAAACTTTGTTGCATTGAAAGGTAAATGTACGGAATATATCGTTATAGACTCTGTTATTAGTCACGCCAAAAAGGAGTTAGCAACAATATCATTTGTAGCGTCTGTTTGTATTAAACCAGATTTATTTCAATAAACATTTATCAATATGGGTAATAAGATTTGTCATACGGTCAGAGAAAATGTGCTAACGATGAATTGCTCACTTATTTTTAAACCGAAGCGCCAATGCATCGTCCATCTTTTTTTTCTATTTTTTCACTAACGATAAAAGATAAGACAAATATTTCTCTTACGTTCAAATTTTACACTTACGACTGGGTAGTTTTATATGTAAAGTTAGGACTATTTTTACACTTAAGATTATCGTAAGTATTTTTGTGAAACTCTTTTTAATCTTAGTTTTATACTTACGACAATTGTTTATCGTAAGAATTTTTGTGAAAAGGGCTACAGAAAGTCAAACTATTGACATATTATAATAATGTTGTCGATAAGATTTAGTGTGTGTATACTTTTATAAAGGTGTCATAATTATTTAATGTTTAATTAACTGTCAGGCTGTGTTTACACAAGCTTTTAATGATTGAAATAAAAAGAAAAGAAGTAATCAAATGTATTTGTCAATTTGTATGTCAAGTCTGGAAGTTTTATTACGAGTTCCCAACTGTGAAGTATAATCCGATTAACAATAAATTATCTCATTTATGATTGTATGGCTTGGATGCTATTTCATCACTTAAATAAGGTATTGTTTGCTGTTCATTCATGATCATTGTCAACATATGCATTGTTTTCGGGAAGGATTCCCCCCATGTTGGATATTTTAAAAGCATCATTTCAACAACTTTAAGAATGACAGGTACCATAATATTATAATTGTTAAATATTCACACAGTCATACTACGATAGATCTTATACAATTATTTAAGAAAGAAAAAACTTATGTACTAAAGGTTGGAAATTTACGCGGATTCTTTTTTTCGCTGATCGATGACTATCGCGAATAAAGCGAAAATTGGAGTCCCGCGAAAAAAAACCGCTATACGGTATGATACTAATTATCTAGTATTTCGCTTGAAAGATTTTTGTTTTAGTTTTTCTAAAATCTTGTAAAAGTCGTGCGATCAAAGAACGATAACTCTGTTACAGGTTGTTACTTTTCTTATGAATCACTGCAAACTATTGTTTATCTTGCAGAAGAAACCTATTAACCCATAGACGCTTATATATTGCATAAAATAAAATAAATGATACAATTATCCCCTATTTGTCACTCTTTTAATATTTATGTCAACGAGAAGTGAACTTGCTCAAACATAACTAGTTTACTAAAGTTCAACAGGAAAAAAACACATGTGAAAAGACTTGCAGAAGGAAAGTGATATACTGGAAGCAGAATGTAGAAGAGTTTGAAGATACCAAAGGGGTAATCAGAATCCGTATATCGAAGGACAGACAACACAATGGCCAAAAGAAAAAGGACAAAAGGTCAAACAACGATCTACAAAACATTACACAATAAAACTAAAGATCGAGTAACAACAGCCCCACTAAAACCGGGAGTGAACTCAGGTGCTCCGGAAGGTAAACAGTTCCTTCTCCACTCGTGGCACCTGTCGTTTTACTCTAGCTACAAATTCGGTGATAAGTCATGAATAAGGAAAGGGCCGGGAAGTGTTTACATATATATATATATCTAATTTGACAGCAATTTAACTTAACAATTTTATTATTCTGTATATAGGATGACGAAGAATCGTATAACAATAACGTATTGGCTAGCAGTAACTTCCTGATCTTGCTGATAATCATATTGCTTAAAATGGCATTTTTCCCAATTTCTATTTTTAATAATTTGGAAATTTAATTGAAATACACCACATATTTGACAATTGTTTTATATATATGGCCTTGGGAACAATTAGCTATCAAATTATGACCATATAAATATGGATAACAGTATGGTATGATCGAGATATAAGGCTGATTTTAATTTATCCATACATACAATCTCAGTCAAACAATAGAATTACAAATTATTAAATGGATCACAGCACTTTGAAATTCGTGTGTGGAATTGATGTCTCATTAAATGATAACATACAAATTGGAATTTAATTAATAATATACAATGGTATTTAATACTATAGACGACAAAGGTCAAGATATGTACATATGAAATTAAACTGTATATTTGGAATTAAGTGTTATGGGTATTTCCCATTTGTTTTTGGGGTTTTTGTTTGTCTGTAGCTACTCCTGCATTAGCACTTGAGTGCATTATCATTGTCGTTCGGTTACGAGTTATCTATTTTTGACATTGGGAACACCAGAGTAACTATAGAGTAGTCCAGTAGGCCTCCTCTTATAAGTCCACCACTTCCACAATGAACAATTTGTCTTATCAGAGGGTTGGCCTCTCTTAAGGGAGATAATTTGTTAGTATCTAAAATCTGGTCTGATAAGAGGGTCCTTATAAGAGGGTTACTACTGTACTGTTTATAACACATATTTTACTATTTTGTTTGCATGAATAAGACGTTCACAGAAAGAACTTGCTCTTCATTGTTTGACGCTCAAGGATATTTTCGATTGTAGCGACGTTGCCACTGTGACGTTACACGGTGATACAAACGTTTTAATTCGGTTGTTTCGAATCATTTCCATTCCGTCAAAATTTTGTTATTTTCGTCTGCCAGATCACGTGATTTCGATGGAACTAAAGGCCCTGAGTTTCCGGTGTCAATGTACACAACAAAAACTCCAATCGATATGTGCCGTTTTAACGTTCGATTCTCAAGTTAAAAATATCTTAACATTTTCTGTAAAAGACATATCAATTGAATTATTTTATTTGTATCAAAGACTTCAACGCAGAGACAAATAATTCTTTAAAATTAAATTTGTTTTCTTTCTTTATTTGCGGCTGTCGGCATCATGAAAGGAAAACGATCTGCCTTTATGTATATATTTCTTATATAAGACAGATAGTGGGGTACCGAACACCAGTATTTATTCAGCGGTTTCCTTGGCGTCTCCATATTACAATTACTTATAATCTACCGCATCTACGACTATGATATGCTAACGTTGTCACAGTAATAGCGTAAACACCGGAAGTCGCCTGCCTATTTGTTCAGACGTCAAGACACGAAAAAGACGGAACGTGGTCGGAATTGACATGATTCGAAACAACGAATTGTACTGAGTGAAATATCTGTTTACTTTCAGTTGAAAATCTCAGTATTTCACGAACATTTATGCAATGATGATATTTATCATTGTAACTTTGACAGGCGACTCTTCCCAAACTTTTCAGAATGCAAGAACATGACAGCAACAGTCAGTACATAATTTTAATTTGTGCTTGTAAAGATAACAACGTGTTATGACTGACAGTTTATTTACATTCGATGTTTGATGTTAGAGGTATGGAATGTACTACCATTATGAAAAATATTTCTTTTTTATCGGTAATTTAAACATTTTATCTTTATCCATTATGACGTCACCGATAAAACAATAACGTCAGTTCTGAAGATCTCGACATACATTATCACTAGCATCACATTTCGTCATATCGGACTCGCTGCGATACTCGTGATAATGTCAGTCTCGACCTTCAAAATTGCCGTTATTCTATGTATATCATGGGGATTACTTTTACATGGCCGTAGCGCAATGGAGGCAAATGCCTCACTTTTGAAACGGCAAGTATAACCTTTGAAAACAAATAAAATCTTTTTTCTTCTTCAAAATTTGTCTAATTTCACCCATAAATCCATTGCTATAATATCACGGATTATAAATTCATTGGACGTAATATTCGATTAACAGTTGTTAGACAGTGACAGCGTTATTCGGCAGCTGTATGTCATAAATTCAGATGAAAAACAATGAGAATATCCGAAGTTGCTCCCGCGAAAAAACATTACAGTTCAGAAAGTCATCATGTCACTTCACAATTGGTTGAAGACAGTGTCTTTAAAACGAAAATTAGATGAAGGTAACTTTCAAAATATCAGTGTGGATTTGCATATTCCGATATGTCTTCTTTTTTAAACATTTTGAACAACGAAAATCAAATGTTTAATAACTTATCAGAATCAGGAAAACTTTAATATATTTTAAATCCATCAACACCATCTCAAGTAAATAAACTGGGTTCCTTTTTAAAAAAGTCATTAGAACTGAGGACAGGGGACCCCTAACATATTTACTTGAAAATGTCGAATTTTATGTTCTCTTTGTTACCTGTCTGTTTATGTGTATAATTGTCACAAACTGTATTGTTTAATGACAATAAAATTTTGAATTTGAATTTGAATTTGATATCTGTCACTTTGTTATCATAACAAAGTGACAAATATCGGATTAATAGAAATTACATCGAAACATATTTATTCACAGAACGATGTGTGATAATCGATATTTTAACCCCGTTTAAAATTTGAATTGAAATTTTATTATGATCCCATGCTTTAGACCAGATATTCACTTGTCAGACATGGGATTAAATAATAATCAAAACATTATACACATGGCATAACAACAAAAACAATAAACAGAAAACAAATATAACAGGATAATCCATTTATTTTAGAAGTCTGAGATTTTGTGAATGTTTGGCAAGTAGTTCAAACAGCATTTTAAGTCTGGTTAGCTTTATTCGGATAGTAGTGGTCGTCATCTATTCTATTTGACTGGGTGGGCAATGAATAAATAAATTCATCTATTATACACTGTATATGCTAACTTTTTTTATCGCAAACTCGCTAGTAATGTCGTAATGCTAATTGCTCGTCATTTATTGTTCTATGGTCTATATAATACAGAAAATGTTATGAATGAAATAACACATTTACCAGATTCCCAGAAAAATATGTCTAGAAAATCCAACTAACTGGCAATATCTAGAATAACGCTCAAACAGGTCTGGGGAGGTACAATATGCAGTAAACAGATATATTTCTGACTTTTAAAAGGCATTTTCAATTTAGAATTTGGTCTAAAAATTACAAAAAGGCGTCAGCTTCAGGGGGCTTTGCCCCCGGACCCCCTTTACCTAATGGGGGATCTGCCCCCAAACCTCTGCTGGGAGAATATCCCCCAGAACCCCCTTTGCCTCACTTTATTCAGACCAGGCCTACGGCCGTGTTTTATCGGCTGATGAAATAGAGGACCGTCAAAAATTGTGAGTTCGATTCAAGCTTGTAGCGCGGTATGATCTCTATAACTGTAAGTGATAAAACTTGTCAGTTATTGCAGCAGGTTTGTGTTATTAAGTCTCCCAAACAACGTTGGGAGACTTATTGTTTTTGTTCCGTTTCTTATTATTATTATTATTAAGTCTCCCAAACAACGTTGGGAGACTTATTGTTTTTGCTCCGTTTCTTATTATTATTATTATTATTATTATTATTATTATTATTATTATTCTCCTTTTTCCTACTCTCCTTTCTTTCCGTGGACCATGAACTTGTCCACGGCAGATCTCAGGAACTACAGGACAGAATTTCATGAAACTTGGTGGAGTTATAGATATATGTATCTAGTTGGTCCTAAAGGTTCCAGCTTTGTGGTAAAGGGGGTCAAGGTAATATTTTGAGGGGTTCAAAGGGGGTGGGGGTTACTATAGAATCCTATGGGAAAGTTGAAATTGCATACATTAATGTTGATAACTTCTAAATTGATAATGATAGAGACATAAAATTTGACATAGTGATAGGTCACCATTAGAGGAGCAATTCTGTCTTTCAAAATTTTCAAGATGTCTGCCATTTTTAAAATGGCTGCCAAAACACGGCATAAATAATCGGTGGTAAAAATTCAACATTGTCCGCTATCATCAGAATTTGATATGTGGGTAGATAATGAAGTTCCGAATTGATTCCCGACATTAAAAATTTCTACCGGTCGCAATTTTCAAAATGGCCGCCACAATACCGCAAAAATTCAACATTGTCCAATATCATCAAAATTTGATATGTGGGTAGATAAAGATGTCCCGAATTGATTCGCGACATTGAAAAATTTCTACCGGTCACCATTTTCCAAATGGCCAACACAATACCGCACAAATTCAACATTGTCCGATTTCAACGACATTTCATATGTGGGTAGATTATGATGTCCCGAATAGATTCCCGACATTGAAAAATTTCTCCCGGTCACCATTTTCAAAATGGCCACCACAATACCGCACAAATTCAACATTGTTCGATTTCAACGAAATTTCATATGTAGGTAGTTTATGATGTCCGGAATTGATTCCCGTCATCGCAAAATTTCTACCGGTCTCCATTTTCGAAATGGCTGCCACAATACCGCAAAAAATCAAGCTCAGAATGTGTCACAATGCAAAGTGTTCATTTAAGCCTGTTGTCAGTGGCCGGTTTGGGAGACTTCATAATCGTTAGATTATAATCATATCTTGTTTTGCTTGCACTCCTATATCCTTTCACCAAAAAATCATATTAACCATAAAGTGTTTTATTAACATTCTATACTGGCATTTTTTAAATTACTCAAGTGGAAAAGACTTGCTTACCGCATCATTTCACTAAGACATAGGGTTTTGATCTGTACAATTGTTTTATTGAAGTGCCTGTACCAGACCAACAAAATGCTTACATCAAAGTTGAAAAAGTTCAGACACAAATTTATGAAGAGTTTGAAGATACCAAAGGGATAATCAGAATCTGTATATCGAAGAAGAACAGACAACGCAATGGCCAAAAGTAAAAGGACAAACAACGATCTACAAAACATACACATACAAATCAACTTACGTCTAACTAACTTTGCTACACTCTTTTCCCCCGCTTCTGTCAAAGCATCAACGAATTCAGCATAGTATCCCTCAGCGTCCACACGGGAAAATATGTTTATAACTATATTATATAAGCTATCGTCCAGGAGGCCATGTGTCTCCTCCTCTTTATAAACTCCCTTTTTTTGTAACAAATCGACAATCTTAGAGATGTTTAATGATAAATCCCTGAGTATCACTTCTCTATTATCATGAAACATTTGCAGTATCTTCCCCATAGGTGTTTTTAAGTATACACAGTAGATTATAGTTGGTGTTTAAATTGGCCACAGATTATATATACATTACATACAGAGGTTCGCAAGAGGTTTTGCGTATTCCAAAATTTAAATAAGTTATCTGCAATAAAATCGTAAATATGCTAATTTAGTGTTTCTGAAATAACCTTTATTAGGTACGATTATATTCAAAAGAGTACAAAGACAAATAATTTAAATGTCTAAAGTAAAGTTGGAAGCAAATCAAAGAGCCTAAACAGGATAGCAAAAACAAAAATCAGATATTAAAAGGTGGTAGAAAGGTATGACATGACAATTTAAATATCCGCACATGGGGGAATTTCGTTTTCGCATTTTAGAAACTTCGTGTTGACACACCATTTTCAATAAACATTTTTCTTCCGTATCTGGCAAGAAAATCAACGTTTTACCCATATTCAGCTACGAATCTGTCACGATTTTTTTTGTTTTGTGACCGATTTAAATTTCGCTTATCATTTTTGCTTACATTTTGTATCCAGAAAGTCATGTATCTATGTGTTAGAGCGAACTTGCTCTGTTTTTACGATTTTTCATTCTGACACTAAGATAGGTGGATGGCATTTTTAACCTCACTATTAACCATTTAAACCGTAATGTCGCATATATAAAGGTTTAAAATACACGGTATCGAAATATGAAACATTTTAATTCATATCAATATAGTCGTTATCTGGGTCAATGCTTATTGTTTTGATAAGGGTCGTTGTGGTCGTAATCGTATGGTAATACGGGACTTCGGAGTTAAAAAGTCTTTTGTAAAGGAGGTAAAAAAGGACTATTTTATTTCCCGCCGTTGGACGCTCGTTCATCATGGCGGGCTTTACTCTGTATTATGTTCCTTTGAAATAAACATTGAGGCAGGAAAATATTTTAAAAAATAATACCCACAGCCATTTATGTATTCTATCTAATATGACAAATAATAATTGGTTTATCTGTATATTATGTTACTGTAAATCTAACATTGACACAGGGAAAATACCTTAACAAAAATAAAAAGAAGCACGTTTCTTTTAATGTGACAAATAAAATCATAAAATATCAATTATTTTCATTAAATATAGTCTCCTCAATTTTTTTTCATAAAGCATGTAATTTTACACCTGAAATGTTCAGTGTCATCTACGGTCACTAAATTTGAACATTGCCATTACATCCGATGCGGCGATACTGCACAATATAGCAAAGTTTCTTTATCTGCAGTTTCAGCTTCTGATGAATAATCCTAACCTAGCCAGGCAATGATCAGTGATAACATAGAATATGAAATTAACACGCAACCACTACCCAGTAAGGTATATAAGGGAAAGTTTTTTTCTCTGCTGATAATGACAGCTATTTGTAACAAAGGGCGGCAGCCATTTAAAAAGAGTGTCCAGCAATGAGACCCGGGTGTACACCTTATGTACTCTTAACGGGAAAGAGGTAGACACGGGACATAACTCTTCCACTAACTCCGAACTGTCGTAATACGTACATCTCCCTATGGTAGTCCCATCTCTACCAGAGTTATCGTTCCTTACTCTCCCTTCAGATGTGATGTCATGTGAGACAAAGGAACGATAACTCTGGTAGCCATGATCGTATTAACCCGAATAATCCAGTCGTTATATTTTGACTCAATACTGTCGTTATATTACGAGACGATTTTCGATAGTGGGCGCAGTAATCATTCGAGCTATGATCAAATGCATATCATCTCAAAAGTTGGGATTTTAATTCCAGTCAGAAGCGACGTGTGATGCGTACAATTTTAGGGACCAACTATTACATGTTTAAGGAAGGAATCGCCGTTTTACCAAGATCATAATTTTTCGCACACGAAGGCAAAAATAAGATTATTTTTATGGATACAAGGGGTCATCTAATACTCGCTAGTACGTATATAACTCGCCACAACATTTCGTAAGCAAACACATTAATCGCAACATAGATTTGGGGTGACGCATGGATAAATATTAACGTTTTCTTTCACCATGAGAACAATATTGAACAAAAGATTTCACCTTCACATTATTTATATCTTACTTGTGTTGTTTGTTTTATTGCATTTAGTGGTGTCCTTTACGAGTTGTTTTTCACAACATTTCTCCAAGCATCGATCAATCAAGGCACTAACCCACCAGATTGGAAAGAACATTCCATCTTACATCAGAAGACCCTCCATATCTACACGGCAATACCACCCTGACAAATTCTCCCAGATCAGTACTTTTACAGATGCATACAAGTTTAGCTTCCTACCACGAACCATAACCGACTGGAACAGCCTTCCTCCAGAAGCTTACCAGGCTACCACGCCAGAGAGCTTCAAGGAGATCATCCAGAGACTGCAGACGTAAACAGTGAACCATCTGTTTTTATCCGCATTTTACTTGCACTTGTAAATATCGAGCATCCAGGTTGACGTTTGCACAGCAGTATCTGTGTTATGGAATTACAACTGCAGATCAACCGTATAGATGTAGATAGAAGTCAATCTTCAAAAAAGGAGATAAATCACGTGTCTCCAACTATCGCACAGTTTCATGACTGTCGCACATGTTAAATTTCGGAGCACATAATTTGCAGTAGTGTTTCCAAACATCTTGAAACCCACGACACCCTAAACGACGATCAACATGGATTTAGAAAGAACCGTTCTTGCATGTCCCAACTGATCCTCGCATTTCAGGACTTGGTAAAGCGTATTGATCTTGTACTGGTCAACAAATTGACGTTATCTTGTTTGACTTTGCGACGGCATTTGAGAAGGTCCCTCATGATAGGCTACTTACAAAGCTGAGTACTATAGCATCAGCGGGTCGACACTTCAGTGGATTAGGGACTTTCTAAGCTCCAAAAACCAGAGAGTACCCGTGGATGGGAAATCATCACACACTGCACCTGTCCAGTCAGGAGTGTCTTAAGGAGGTGTATGTGGGCCACTCCTGTTCCTCCTGTTTAGAAATTAACTCCCGGATTAGATATAGTCATCTACAGTTCGTCTATATGCCGATGACTGTGTGTTATACAGAAAGATCTAAAATGAAGCAGACTCGAAACCATGAAAAATTTCCTAAGATGGGAATCTGACTAGCAAAAGAGTTCCATCCAAGTAAATACCAGCTTCTACGTGTTACCAACAAGCGTAAGCCATATCCCACACGTTATGACAGACATGGGCATAAATTAAAATAGTAGACTCTGCTAAATATTTGGTTGTAACGATCCACAAAGCCATCAACTGGAACACGCACGTTGAAAACAAAACCAAAAAGGACAACTCAACCAGGGTCTTTATTCAAAGAAACATGTAACGCTGTCCACAAAGGACAAAGAATGTATGTAGGCTACATAACAGTAGTAAGACCATTGCTTGAGTATACATGCACCGTGTGGGACCCATTTACCAACGTCAACATCCAGAAATTAGAAAGTGTACAAAAGACCATCAGCCCGGTTTGTAATGAATGATTATCGACAAATTACTAGCGTAACAACTACCGGTATGTTAAATACTCTTATAGAGACAACCATTAGCCGAGAGACGGACAAGACGTAAAGATGTAATGATGTACAGAATAGCAAATGACCTCGTGGCAATACCACCGCTTGAGCTAGAGGTCACATATCACGATTCCTTGTCCCATATTCCAGAACATCAAACTACATGAATTCCTTCTTCCTAGACAGTATAAGGGTATGGAACAGCATTCCACACCCATTCGTGGATAGTACCTCTTTTGAAGCTTTCAAGCAAGGGATACTGAGCTGCAGTAACCATTTTTAATATGAAATGTATACTTATACATACTGAATTGGGGTACAATTTTGTACCTCGGTCATAATAGTGAAATATTCTATTCGGGAATTCAATTCTACACACAGAAATAGGATAAACATTGTTCCTCAATTAAATTGTCTGCAATAAATAATTCAATGTTAGTTATCTATGTAAGTAAATAGTGAACTTTCTCACATTGTATTTATAAAAATGTAGAGGTTAGGTAAATAGCCATTTGGCATTACTGTGGCATGCCAGGAATAGCGTGATCTCGCGAAGTCACGTTAGGTATCGCGAGAGTTGGTATCATGCAATATAGACTATGCACAAAGATCCGTGGTTGGAATATTATTTTTTTGCATCTTTCGTGCCAATTTATTTTTTCATTACAGTTTAGCAACAATATTTTTTTCAGAAAAAAACACACCCCCTAAAAATAAACTGGTCGTTCCCTTGTGCTACACTCTGTCGGTGACTTGCAGCAGATCGGTTATGTTCTCCAATATCCAACACCAAAAATGCTGTCACTACTGACTGTAGCTATGAAGGCAGGAACTGTCTACCGTTCCGGAGCACATGAGTTTATCCCCGCATTTTAGTTAAGGTTCGTGTTGCTCAATCTATATTGTTCTGTGTAG
>MJUT01032658.1:9131-24769 GCA_002080005.1 Gigantidas platifrons
CTATTATCGTTTAACAGTCACTGGATAAGCTCTATAAGATGTAAACATGTTCTTGCTATAATCGTTTAACAGTCACTGGATAAGCTCTATAAGATGTAAACATGTTCTTGGTATAATCGTTTAACAGTCACTGGATAAGCTCTATAAGATGTAAACATGCTTCGTCTACAAATGTATTCCTTTTGTATTGAACGTTTTCAATAAATCATCAAACCGTCTAACTATGTATATTTGCAGTGCAGTGCCTTTAGAGTGAAGTAAGCTTTTAAATAGATCACAGATTGAAATCTTACCGCGGTATCTTTATATAATTCTACGGAGAAATGAATTTGTCGGGGAGGATAGGTTTATTTTATTACACATAATTTGTCGGGGAGGATAAGTTTATTTTATTACAAATAATTTGTCGGGAAGGATAGGCTTATTGTAGTTCAAAGAAGGACGATACCATATATACATGTACTCTGCAATATCTTCTTTATTTTGGTATTGCTGTCATAATTTTAACACATACATAGTTATTCAGTAACAGATGTAATAATCAAAATTCACGTATGATTCATATATGTCAACCTTGAATGACGAACGCTACGGGAATAAATCTGTAATGCATACATAGAGTTTACATGTTCAGACAACTTCAAATAGCAGATACCTTGAAATGATCCGTTTCCGAATGCTTGATGGAAACTGATTCAAAAGAATGAACGTCTCTAAGTATACTATATGCTGGTCATCTTGTTGTCTCGTCTGTATGCGTTAATGTTCTTGTTTAGCATTTATTATACAAACAGGATATTCGGCGTATGGTAAGGTCATCTTAATTTTGTTGTCTCGTCTGTATGCGTCAATGGTTTTGTGAAGCATTATTCCGCCAGGATATTCTTGTAAAGTATTTATTATTCCGACAGGATATTCGGGAATAGTAGTATGACCTAATTTCGCCGGTTAGGATATCAACTTATCTAAATGAAGCGACCTTTAATTGTGCTAGACGAATTAAATACTTTACTCACTCTTGTGGCTACGATGAAAGAGTGCCTCGTGCTTCTAGAATGCCAACGTCTATGCAATCAGAAGATTATTTGTAGTGTCGGAGCATCTTACCTTGCAGCGAGTCAACTTCTACGACTCCCAACAAACTGTTTCTCATTAGGAGCTGCTTCATTGAACGTGTCATTCTTAAAATACGAACCGCTGATTTATGTCCTACGAAGTCCACATTTATGTCCTACGAAGCCCTGATTTATGTCCTACGAAGCCCTGATTTATGTCCTACGAAGCCCTCAGTTATGTCCTACGAAGCGCTCGTTTATGTCCTACCCTAAGGACGAGTTGTGTGTTTGGTATGGTTCTGACAAGTAGAGGACACAAATACAGAGATGTTCTACTCTGCAATGAAAAAATATGGGGTGCCCTCAAGGGTAGCTCTAATGTGAGTGTCTTGTCACTCTAGGTTGTTTAAATTGGATTAGCATAGTAAAACATGTTGACACTATATTCACGAGCCTCTTCTGAAACAAAGTTTCTAAGCAATATATTTAGACAACATAATATGGCTACAATGTATTTCTTCCATATAGTTTAATGCAGATTTGATTTATTGTGCAACAACGACCTTGTTGAAAAGTAGTTCATGAATAAAATAGCATTGTTCATCATGCACACATTTAACCCTTATACTGCCGATGGGCCGATTTGGGCCGATTTGCTTTGTCTTTAACTGCCACTGGGCCGATCAGGCCGATTTGTGTTGTCTTTAACTGCCACTGGGCCGATTAGGCCGATTTGCTTGGTCTTTAACTGCCATTGGGCCGATCAGGCCGATTGTGTCACCAATTAGAGTTTTGATAATTAAAACGTAATGTTTTTTTATTGTTCGTTTTTTTCTGCCTCCATACCTCGAATGACGTAATTGCATATAACGTCATATAAATTATGACGTAATTCTATGTTGACGTCATAGATAAGATCTGCGTTTGTGATGGCTTCCTTTTGGGTGCGAGCTTTGCCTCCTGAACTCGATAGAAATATTGTTTTTAACGTTAACCCTGGAGTTAAAAATATGCCAAATGAAAATGCCAGTCCGATTACCTACTTTTTAATGCTGTTCACAGTTGGGCTTATGAAAGAGATTGTTAGAAGAACAAACATGTATTTCGTTTTGCTAACAGAAAATGCTACACTGACTACTGAAAAAGGTAGTTGTGTATGGTGTTCTACTTTCTATTTATCAACACATCGACTCAAATTCTACTGATTATTTAACCCATCATTTACGTTGAAATATCTGTACCAAGTCAGGACCATTACGGTAGTTGCTTAATCTTTTGCTGTTGATTCTCGGATTTGTCGGTTTTACGGACTTCGATTTCTTGATTGTCACTCTAGGCAGTTTTCATTGTGTTCGGTATTTTGTTATACCTCTATTTTCGGAAGTAAACTTTGGTTTCTTATTTCATTAAAAACTTACAACAATTATGTAGTTCTAATAGTCAGTGGCCATAAGTATTCGTCACAGTTACGATTTTTTACTTTATATTTCATATAAAACCACATTTTTTTCAAATTTAAATTCTGAAGCCATTACGGTAGGATTTCCGTAAAATTTGTATCAACAGACGCGGCATTGTTTAAAATTTGTAGCCTGATGTTGTCATAATTTTAGGCCGAAGTGTTTTAATTTTCTTATGATTTAAAGATAAATGCAAATCTTTTGTTGACGAGTTCCTGTTTATTTCGACTTTAACAAAATCTAAAAAAAATTCATTTGTGTTTAAATCACGAGAAAATACTCCCCGAACACTACAAATATTCTGAAGATAACATAACAACGATGCGCAACTATCCAACAAAGACAACCAATGACAAAGGTTCCTGACTTCACGAAAGTATGGCAGTGTTAAACATTTTTTTTTCTCAACCTTCCTCTTTACCTTTATCACTGGCAAAACGAATATTAACATGTAAAGGGGTAGTTTCTGAATAAAATATTATTATTATAACAACAACTGACACAAAGTGAAAGTCAGAAAATGAATGAATAAAGCATTCACAAATAGTATGGAAAATAATATTTGACAACATGAATCCAATGTAACGAAATATCGGCAACAGAGTACCGAAGGCACAAGGTAAAGGGATTATTCAATAAACGACAGAATTCAAAGACCAGGCAAAATCGAGATAACATTCATGAAAACGACTAAAATTAGGGGTACACAAATACAACACAGCAGACAGAGAGAAAACAAATCACAAAAAAATGATCGACGTTGACGTCGAAATCGCAACTTTGCCGGCAAATGTCTCTGGCGTTGGTATTATTTGCAACGTCAAAGACGTAACGTTATTTGGATAAATTCAAATTGCTGGCAGCGAAAAAATTATTGAACAGGTTATACGATATAACCTGGTTGGGGTCAGTTTACGCTTAATAAACCGCGAAGCGCTTTATGAAAAGCGTAAACTGACCCAAGCCAGGTTATGAAAGTATAACCTGCTCAACAATTTAAAATATTCCTTATAATTTAATTTTCACAACAAAATTTAATGATTCCTCGATTTTAATTACGATTATTTCATGTGACTATTTGAATTTGTCGTTGGCGGACGAACACGTTGATGACGTCATAATACCAACCCAGGTTATCGAGTATAACCAAAATTTTCTCCAGGTGTTAGCCAATCAGATTGAAATATTCAAATCAAATTAAATTTGAAAAATAAAAAAACAATTGCTAAGCTCTTTTCATAAAATGCACAATTTCACCAAAATAATCAGTTAACGTCTTTTTTTATTGCAGTACTTGTTGGATAACGGTTTGGCTTGTGTGTGCCGTGTATTTGACATACACAGTAATTACAGAACTAAAGAACTATTACAGTTATCCGTTCATTTCAAACACGTTTGTCCAGTTCCATGACCTATTAGCGTTCCCTGCTGTAACTGTTTGTAACTTAAGTCCGCGAAAGAGAAGTGCTTTCTCGAACGACACAAAAACGACCAACCTTTACATGAGAACAAGTGGGATGTACATATTTAGTCATTCCATCAATTGGACCGACCCATTCTACGCCGAAAAAGGATATTTTGAAGAACAAACTATGGAAACTATTAGCAATGAGTCCAAAAATCTTTGGGGATTTCTATATCTTGCTGGGTTTGATAATCATTTCTACACCTATCCAGAAATTCAAAAAATGTTTAAGCCTGTGCTTACAGACATGGGCTTATGCTTGAGGGCCAATGAAGATGGTAACATGGACACATCAATGCATGGAGCATTATTTAATATGCATTTGTACATCAATGTGATGACGTACGAAGACTACTTCAGCCACTCAATTTCGTCTGGTGTTAAGGTAAAGGAAATCTCACACGCCAATATCATTGAGCTAAGATAAACGAAATTTAATATCATACACCCAAGATTATTGAGCTACATGTAAGTAAACAAAAGTCAATAAGGGTAATAACAAAATTACCGAACACAGAGCAATCTTCCAAAGGGAAATTCAAAACTCATAAATCAATAAACAGACAAAATCAGTCAACAACCGGGAAACTGGAAAACCGCAATGGTCCTGACTTGGTACAGGCATTTGTAACTCTCAATATCACACTCTCAATATCATCGAGTTAAAATAAACAAAATTTAATATCACACACCCAATATCATTGAGCTAAGATAAACAAAATTCAATATCGCACACCCAATATTATTGAGCTAAGATAAACGAAAATCAAAATCACACATCCAATATCGTTCAGTTAAGATAAACAAAATTTAATATCACACACCCACTATCATTGAGTTAAGATAAACAGAATTGAATATCACACACTCAATATCACTGAGCTAAGATAAACAAAATTCAGCATTATACACCCAATATCATTGAGCTAAGATAAACGATATTCATTATTACACATTTAATATAATTGAGTTCAGATAAACAAAAGTGATTATCGCTATTTTGTTTATTTTCCCTTTGATGTTTAAAATCGATATATTTCATATCACGTAAGCGCATGAGATGATTCCAATTATCGCTAATCGCTAAGCGTAGTCAAGGACGCACGTAGTAGTATCTTGTTTTCTAATATGACGTTATAATGACGTCACATTACCAAATTCTTGATAATTAAGTGATTAACGATATAAAATATTAATTGTATTTAAAAAAAATGTCAGTATCTCAACAAAAATTATTTAATTATGAATGCAAAATAGCCATAAAATAATTAAAGATGTTTTTTAAAACTCGAGGACGTTTCTCAGTCATCTCTCAGCAGGGCTTCGCTCTTCGATGAGAGATGACTGAGAAAAGTCCTCTCGTTTAAAAAAAAAACATCATTAATCACTTATTATTACATAATAAATATGTTCAAGCATTTGTTAAGACCCTTTAATTTGTAAAACCATTAATCTTGGTATCCGGCGCCGAAAAGTCATATTGACTCGCTTTTTGCTTGATTAATTTCATATTGACTCACTTTCACTTTCGGTTTCCAAATGTGAACTATTTTTAAACCCACGTGTTTTTCATTTGTTTTAATCCAATCAGCAATCACATTCTTTAAAAAATTATCCAATCAAAATCTTCGTAAATTTTTTTTCTTAAAGGTCAAAATTTCAAAATTAAAAAAAAAAATTCAAAATTTTCACAAGATTTCAAACTTTTCAAAAAATTTCAAAATTTCTAAAATTTCAAAAAAATTATGATATTGAAAAAACATATGTAATATAAAAATTAAGGACTTTTTACTCTGGATTGCCTGTAATACATAATTTTGGTACTATTAACATTAACTATGGTGCCCTTCCAAAGTGACAAACACTCTTACAATTGTTGTACACTTGTTTTACCAATGCTCTTTTCAAAATCTAGCAATGTTCTCATTGTTTTCCTTTGTAGATTATGTAATAAAACAATTATAGTCTTTAGTAGAAGTCGATATGAGTTTAATGGACCGTTGAAACCAATATCGACCTCGGCCAAATGACTCGGTCGCTATTGGTTTGTTTGGTCCATTAATCTTCATATCGACTTCTACAAAAGACTATAATTGTATAATATCACATATTTAATGTACGAATTCCGGATAGGCAAAAGTCAATATCACATACTCAACCATTGCACTACCTGTGCAATCAGTGTTATCACCACTAACGTTGTGAGTTCGAATCCCGCTCAGACGAGATGTACTCGATACAACATTATGTAATAAAGTGTGTCAGTGACTTGCGGCAGGTCGGTGGTTTTCTCCATGTACTCCGTTTTCCTGTACCAATAAAACTGACCGCCACGATATAACTGAGTATGGTTTATACCTTTATATATATAATGATGAACATGTTTGATTTCTTTTCTTTTTTTTTATTTGTTAGATAGCAATTCATGATCATAAAACGGAACCCATTATGGTGAATGAAGGGATTGCTATAAAACCTGCCTCTGAAGCATTTGTTGAAATAAAAAGAAAAGAGGTTGGTCAATTACAAGGAATAGTAAGAACGAATTTATGAATTGTATTTAAAATTTAATAACCATCCAGTATGAAAATAGATAATAGTTTATTATAAGTTCTTTAGAGAATCACGATACAATGTTGCCACGTGGTTCTATGTACAATAATATAGACTAGTGGACAAAAGAGAGGATACACTTATTTTTTTATTTATTTGAATTTCTTTATGATATTTAGTACCTATACTTACCTGGGCGACTGATTAATATTGGTTACTTATTTTTTACCTGTACACATCGTTTAACGACGTAGACAATCAAAGTATACTTTTACCACTTTTGCACGTGCAACTTTTACCGCCATCGATAATGAGAAAACTTTATTGTTATCAGCAAGACAAATATATGGCAAATTGAAAGTTCACCTGAATTAACCTGAAGACTAAGCAGAATGCCTCGACTTTCACAAGAATTAAGAGAACATGCGATAGGTATTCTCCAAGCAAACATGAACGTCACCGCCGCCGCAAGAACTTTGAGTTGTAAACGCTTGGCCATTCGTCGTCTTCGTAGACGTTTTCAAATGACAGGTTCAACAAAAGATCGACCTCGATCCGGACGCCCAAAAGTAACGTCTCCTGCAGATGACAGATTCATCCGTCTCCGTCACTTACGTGTCTGGTTCCTGCCAGCAACGTCATCGACCAGTGTTGTTCAGGGTCGACGTGTCAGTGCGCGGATCATCCGAAGGAGACTGAATGCCAATGGTTTGCGCCCACGGCGCCCATACACAGGCTTAATATTGACTAATCGACATAGGCAGGAACGTCTAAGATGGTGTTGAGCACGATTACGGTGGAAACTCAACAACGAATGGAGTTATGTATTGTTTTCGGATGAATCCCGATTCAATTTATCTCATTCGGATGGTCGTGCAATTGTTTATCGCAGGCAAAATGAAAGATACGCGGACTGTTGTGTTCAAGAAAGGGACAGATTTGGAGGCGGAAGTGTGATGGTATGGGCAGGGATAACCTCGCGTAGAAGGACTAATCTGGTTTTTGTTGACGGTACCTTGACCGCTGTAAGGTATAGAGACAATATTCTTGCCGTGGAGGTTGTGAATTTTCTTAACCACAATGGACCAGGCATTACCTTTCAGCAGGATAATGCAGGACCGCACACGGCAATAATTACTCAGGCTTTTCTTCAGCAACAGAACATCGATGTCTTGCCTTGGCCTTCAAAATCACCAGACCGCAATCCTATCGAACACATCTGGGATGAACTTGACCGTCGTGTTCGACAAAGGCTTCATAAACCCATCACATTACAAGAACTTCGTCAGGCCCTTCAAGAGGAATGGGACAATCTTCCACAGACTGTAATTTCTACAGTTATTATATAGATAGGTGTGAATTATGGAGATTTATCCGTGAAATAAATTCCGATATTTCACATGTGAAATATCAGTTTTTTCCCGCCAGAACTACTTTTAGACAACTTTAAGTGTAGTGGTTACGTCCCTTGTTGTGTTACGGTGAATACACACATGATTGTAAACTGAAACAATTGAAAAAGTTTTAGTACTTTTATAAATTATTTTAATTGAATCATTTTATTGATACATTAAAATCGAACACTTGCTTATTCTAAATCGAATCATTTCACTAGCATAACACAACAGATTTAAATATAAACAAACAACGGCATTGTTAAAAGTGCATTGTAGATTGTCAGTTTCCTAATTCCTTTCACCACCCCTTTTCAATGAAAAATCGTCTGCTTTGAACAATCGTAAAATAAAAAAAAATAAAATAAAAAATGTCTGATCATTTTGACGCATATACGGCAGCTATAGTCTCCAAATTTTTAGAAGAAAATGATTTTGACTTGGAAAATGTGGAAATGCAAGAATTTAATATTCTAGATGTCCAAACAAATGTTCCAAATTCCAATGGCAATACAAATGAAAATGTATATCAAACTAAAGCTCAGTCGGGTAGATTTTAAAACGTTTCATTTGAGGACATTGATTCATTCGTTAGTTCGAATTTTGCTACACATGAAATACACACGACTCGGACAATAATAACACATCGTGCCTGGTTCCTCAGATAAATCGGACTGACATTAGTCACAATTGCAATGAATTTTTCCACAACAACTTTACAAATCCGCCCATATTCAAATAAAATTCAGAAACTCGTCCTTCATTTAAATTTCCATTTTTTTTCATCGAAGCGACAACACTTGAATGTGCGGCCATATTGATTACACACTATCATTGCTCGTAGATTCATACGCGTGGAATGAAATATACAAATTAAATAAAATAATATAAAAGACATTTTGGAAGTCTATATAATAAACAGTATAACTAATCATAGATTTTGAATATCAAAATAAGACCACTCGTGACCGAATACGCATTAAGGATTAAACTCGTGGACGGAACAAGTACCGCCCACTCGTTTAAATCCTTATGCGTACTTCGGTCTCTCGTGGTCTTATTTTGATATTCAAAATCTACGATTAGTTATACTATATGTATTGCTTCAATGAGACGCCGTTGTCAAGCTGGTGTTGATGCAGACGGAGGACACCCACGATATTGAACTTTAGTTGCTTTTTTTGGACTGTTATTAAAATGTTAAAATTTAATTTCTGAATTGTTATTCCATGTTTTCGACCATCGTGCTTTCATTGGATGCCTTACGAACAATTGATGTGTTACTGATCTGACAGTTGTTCATTCTTTACAATGAGACATTTACAATACTCAAAAGAATGTCAAATTATATTTTTTATAAAATATACAATAAAGAAAAATTATTAAAATAGTGTATCCTTTCTTTTGTCCGCGAGTATATTTTACAAACCATTAGTTTTAGATTTGTCAGAGCAATCACATATATCACAGTACTGAAACACAATAATAGAGTTGTACTCGTGGGAGAAATTCACATCAATTAAATATCCAGAAACGCGTCGTGCGCACTAAATTTGATATCTACGTTTTTTATTAAACATTTCTTTAATTACTTTTATGGAAAATCTCATATACATGTATAAAGCAAAATAATATTTTTACAAATGAATCATCGTAGATAAAGCATCATTAAATTTACACAAAACTTTTAAATAACTTTCATAATGTAAGTCTAAACCAAAAACAATGTTGCTAGATTCAGATCTACCGCCATACAGCTATTGTTGTTTTGTTTTAAACATCTCTATTTCTTTCATTAACAGCACAAGTTTTTACCACCACCATACACGGCTTTTGGAAATAAAACTTGTGTAGATCTGTCCAGTTATAGTTTTTCGAAATGCTATCAGAAATGTTGGAGTACTATAGTGGAAAACCTGTGTGGTTGCAGGGATTTCTTATCTGAAGGTAAGATATTTATTTATACGAAAGTGTAAGATTCAAAAATTTTAAAATAGAAGAATGAATTGATTGGGCCTATTATAAAGTATATGTTTAATTATAAATACAAATTCTAACGTAGTTGCTTAATATTTTTGGTTTATCATTGGACAACGCTGTACATAATTTTCACGGTATCAATTCCACGGTTGAAACATCATGAGATATTTTTTTTTATTACCGCTTACGTCATTTTGTCAATAATGTGGCAATGTACATCTATGCACATTATTACATTAGAATGGAGATAACTGTATTGTTTTTGAAAATTTCACGGCATCAATTGATGATTTAATGGTGTAATTTTCACGATTGAAAGAGCATGAGATATATTTTAGAATTTTAGCTGATTACCGCTTTTAAAAACGTCATCTTGTCAATACTGTGGCAATACATATCTATGTATAGTTAGATACAGATGATTACATTAGAATGGAGATAACTGTATTGTATTTGAAAATTTCACGCCATCAATTGGAGATTTAATTGTCGCAAATATCCGTTTTAAACTCAATCTGCGACCATCAAATCTCCAATTGATGCCGTGAAATTGTCTAATACAATACAGCTATCTTCTAATTCTTCATCCAATACTCTGTGTCTCCGAGTTTGGAATCTGTTGAAAGCATTGGAACTGAAAACTACTTACATACGTCAACTAAAGTGAATCGGAAAGATTATTCTTTGTAAAACTTTTATTTCAAAGTGACATATCCTTCATTTGAATCGTTCTGAATATGCATATTTTATTCGCGTGTCATAGATGATTTATTCGATCTTTAGTTTTATTTGTATGCAATCTAATTAAAATTAGATCTACACACTTGCTTTCTATTTTCTATCGTTTGTTTTTTTGGTCGCTCGTGCAGTACATGAGCGACCCAAAAAAAAAAATAGCGAGCAAGTGTGTAGATCTAATTTCAATTAGATTGATATGTATGTTTTGTAGATCGTTGTTTGTCCTTTTGTACCTTTTCTTTTACTTTAAACATATTTATTGTAAAACAAAAACAGACAATGGATCAGACACAAGTTATAAACTTACGAGGTCTTCTCGTTACATATAAATCATTAATTAGACAATATATTACAAAAACAGAACATTATTTCATTCATAATTTTTTGAGAAAAATTACATAGTATTGCAAGATATATTGTGATTGATATTGAGTCGTTGCCGTCAGATGAGTTAAAAGTACATAAACATTAGACAAATCTTTTAGTGTCTAGTATGTATCTGTGAACAGTTGTGAAAAGTGAGCAGTTGACATCATATGCAAAATCTGAATTTCCATACAATATAATGTTAATGGATAAATCTAACCCGAGATCTCTAATATTGTTCAACATAACATTTCTCTGATTAACAAATAATTTACAGTGCAAGAAGTAGTGTTCATTGTTTTCCACATAATTGTTACAGTTACAGTAACAAGAATCGATCAGATTACATCTAAAAATGTCTCCTTTTAAGCTACAACAATTTTGCCTTAAACGAGTATGTAGAATACTTGTCAGACGTGAACCAAACGAGAAATATTTAGGAGGTTTTACTAGATTGTTGTAGTAAGTCTTTAATCTAGATTTGAGTATGCAATTACTAGGTGAATCGCTGATATTTTGGAGTAAATTATTCCAGAGATGAATAGTGGCTGGGAAAAATGAATTTTGATATATGGTAAGACGACACCGTGGAATAGTGAAATTATTTGCATTTCTTAAATTGTAGTTGTTTGCCTGGTTGACAGTCCGCGGCAGCAAATCACTTAAATAATCGGGTGTATCACCCTTAACTATATTATAAAAAAGTGAAAACTTTCTGATTTTGCGTCTGGTATTAAGTTTCTCCCACACGGTTTCTACATATAAAGAAGACACACTTGCATAAGCCGTCAGACCTGTGACGATTCTAGCAGCTTCGCGTTGAAGTTGCTCAAGTCTGACGACATGGGCAACTGTACAACTATCCCAAGCTTCACAAGAATATTCAAGAAGTGGCCTAATGAAAGTCATGTAAATATTTTCTAAAAAGTGTCTAGACACTTTAAATTTGATCTTACGCAGAACGGCTATCTGTCTGGATGCTTTGACAACAACATTATTAATATGTTTAGACCATTTTCCATCAGCACTGAGAGTAACACCAAGATGTTTGTGAGCATCAACAGGTTTGATTTTAATATTATCTGTAGAGAAGTATAAATCAACTGGATAGGGCCTGGTACTGAAGTACATTATTTCTGTTTTTTCGGGATTTAGTTTGACTAGCCATTGTTTCGCCCAATGTGGAATATTATTTAAATCAATGTTAACCATAGAACGCAGATAATTAATTTCAAATGATCTTTCGCCAACGGACGTATCATCAGCAAACAATCTACACAATCCAAGCACGTCATCGGCAATGTCATTAATAAATATCAAAAACAACAGAGGACCAATGATTGACCCTTTGGGAACGCCAGCTTTTAAATTACCTTTCAATGAGATGGTGTCTTTGATAATTACTTGTTGTTCTCTGTTCGAGATGTAACTCTCTCACCACCGTTTTAATTTTAGCAGTAATCCCCTCAACCAAACTTGGTCAAAATCCTTACTGACATCACAAAATATTAAACAGATCAATTTTTGATTATTAAGGGATTGCGTAATTTCGTGTGTAAGTTCGATTAGTTGGTGTGACGTGGAGTGACCAGGTATAAATCCTGACTGGAATTTATAAATAAGGGCGTTATCAACCAGGAAGTTGAATATATATTTGTATACTACTTTTTCGAAAATTTTACTAACTGTACAAAGTAGTGCAATAGGTCTATAATGGGATACCAATGATTTATCTCCACTTTTAAATATTGGGATGGCGTGGGCTAACTTCCAATCCTGAGGGAATTTACGTTCTTGAAGAGATTTGTTGAACAGTAGACAAAGTGGGTGTGCAAACATTGTGCATTACTTCCTTAAGTATCCGTTGCTAATACGATCGGAACCTACAGCTTTATTCGTGCTAAGTAGTGATATTACATCAACTATCTCCTGGTATAGGATATTGATGTCAGTAAATGTATTTCGTCCTTTGTCGTCAAAATCGGGTAATTCGGTATGTTCGTCATGAAGGTCTGATATAGAACAGAAATAATTGTTTAAACTATTACATTTGTCAATGTTGTCAAATGAACTAGGGGAGATTTCGTGTGGCTGTCATAGGGGTGGTAGGTCCGAACAGTTACATTCACCTTTGATAAGCATTTTAATGGTCTTCCAATAGTGTTTGCTGTTAACAGTTTTAAGGTCAGAGAGTGTTTCGTTTATACTTACATAAAATTCAATTTTTGCTGATTTCTTTAAATTGTGTACCGTGTTGCGCTGATCCTTATACTTACGTTCATTAAATATGGACTTGTTTTGAATTAATTTCTTCCGTAAACGGTCCCTTACCGTCAATTCCCTTCTAATTTCAGAAGTCATCCAGATCTTATCGTTTGGTCGAATAGTGACAGTATTATATTTGTGTGCAATTTCCATGTACTTACCAGTGAATAGTTTGCACGCTATGTCTACAGTTGGTTGTTCTGAAATAATATATTCCCAATCGGTTTTTGAAATTAGATCCCTAAATAAAGGATAGTTACCCTGATTATATAACCAGATTGTCCTTGTATAGGACTTCGAGTTTTTATAACCGCAGTCAACAACTATATAGGTAGGGTCATGATCACTAATACTGCGACCATATGGGAATAGTGTTGGCTTCCAAAGCTGTTATAGAATCGGTAACGAGAATGGGGTCCAATAGGGAGAAGGAGTTATGACCAAATCTAGTGGGATCACTAATTTTGTGTTCTAACCCATATACATGTATAATATCGTCCACTTCTTTAGGTAGTGGGCTTAAAAAAATCAACATTATAATCTCCCAATGAAATTATCTTACTGGAACAGTCCAGTGCATTACTTACCTTTTCTTTTGGCCATTGTGTTCTCTGTTCTTCTGCCATTTACGGATTCTAATTACTCAGTGTGTATCTTAAAACTATTCTTATGATGTGTTTGGTGATTGTCTATAACGAAAGTTTAACTCTGGCGCATTTGTTCGGATGTCATGGGAACTGTCAACCATTCGGTAAAGGCTATATGAAATATTGACAGACGATGTAAATCATATCTAACTCAGATATTACTTAACATACTGTTTTAATAAAAATGTAGAGGACAAATAAACAAAGCGAGGTAAACAATTCGGCGTCCAGTCATCCCGTCAGAAACAAAGATGGTAATTATGTAATGTTTAATATCTTAACAAAAGTCAAGGACGTATTCATAAATTCAAATTGTCAATGGAGAATATAAAACAAGGACCATTTACCTTGTGATGGAGTAGAGTATTGGATTTTCAATGCCAACGGGTAAGGAATGGGCGTATAAAAATAAGTACAATATTTTAGAAAAATGGACCATATGACAACGAGCATAGTTATATATTCAACTTACATACACATGAGTTGCATCCTATATTTGCTTAGCTCTGATGAAAAGCTTACACTAAGTTTCATGGCACTTAAATTGTAGTCTTCATTGGGGAGGTGTTGCGGTCGCCATCATGGGCTGGTTTGATCGTTCCACATTGTCAGTCTAACGGATAAATCAGATCTGTTTGTACGACAGTAATCTCTTTTCGTCCCTTTAACAGTTATTATGACATTTACTAGCCATTACCTTTAGTAACACCGAGTTTCTGAGTTCACACCTTGACTTGTTACTGAGTTCACACCTTGACTTGTTACTGAGTTCACACCTTGTCATGTTACTGAGTTCACACCTTGACTTGTTACTGAGTTCACACCTTGACTTGTTACTGAGTTCACACCTTGTCATGTTACTGAGTTCACACCTTGACTTGTTACTGAGTTCACACCTTGACTTGTTACTGAGTTCACACCTTGACTTGTTACTGAGTTCACACCTTAACTTGTTACTGAGTTCACACCTTGACTTGTTACTGAGTTCACACCTTGACTTGTTTCTGAGTTCACACATTGACTTGTTACTGAGTTCACACCTTGACTTGTTACTGAGTTCACACCTTGACTTGTTTCTGAGTTCACACCTTGACTTGTTTCTGAGTTCACACCTTGACTTGTTTCTGAGTTCACACCTTGACTTGTTACGGAGTTCACACCTTGACTTGTTACTGAGTTCACACCTTGACTTGCTACTGAGTTCACACCTTGACTTGTTACTGAGTTCATACCTTGACTTGTTACTGAGTTCACACCTTGACTTGTTTCTGAGTTCACACCTTGACTTGTTACTGAGTTCACACCTTGACTTGTTACTGAGTTCACACCTTGACTTGTTACTGAGTTCACACCTTGACTTGTTACTGAGTTCACACCTTGACTTGTTACTGAGTTCACACCTTGACTTGTTACTGACTTGTTACTGAGTTCACACCTTGACTTGTTACTGACTTCACACATTGACTAGTCACTGAGTTCACACCTTGACTTATTACTGAGTTCAAACCTTGACTTGTTACTGAGTTCACACCTTGACTTGTTACTGAGTTCCCACCTTGACTTGTTAGTGAGTTCACACCTTGAATTGTTACTGAGTTCACACCTTGACTTGTTACTGAGTTCACACCTTGACTTGTTACTGAGTTCACACCTTGACTTGTTACTGAGTTCACACCTTGACTTGTTACTGAGTTCACACCTTGAATTGTTACTGA
>MJUT01032658.1:38986-50552 GCA_002080005.1 Gigantidas platifrons
ATAATGACCATTGTGTCGTTTTTGCTTTTTCCTTCAGGTAAATTTAAATCAGATTTCACTACATTATGTACTTCAGAGAAAGCATCAGTAACTTGCCATCCTGACTGTCTTTGACAGAATGATGCAGAAGGAAGAAACATTTTTATTGACAGAAAAGTTAGATAATAGCTTTTTTATTGTTTCTTTAGATTAGGTGCTAAAATTTACCATGCAAATTGTACATCCTGGCTTACTAACCAGATCATAGACTAACACCTTTACAGTTAATTAGTCTCCAATAAAACTGTCTTCTAAGTGGGTTAGAATGTTACATAAATTTTTCTTAACAATTAAGAAGTCTCGGCCTAAAGGCCTCGACTTCTTAATTGTTAAGAAAAATTTAGTAACATTCTAACCCTTACTTATAAACTATTGTCCAAGATAAAAATAGACTACACATGCTACTCACAGTGACCCGTGACCCAGATTACGTGACGGGTTAAACTGTCGAAACATAACATTTATTTAACTGTAAAATTCACCCCCTTTTTTCCCGTTTAAATCAATTATCAACAATATTCCAGAATCAAACAAATGAATAAATATAACATAGCATCTTCCCTTTACATTGTCAAGATTCTATATTTATAAACTATTGTCCAAGATAAAACAACAATCATCTGCATCAATTTTCCCCCGCGAAAAATGGATTAGTCTATTTAAAGTAGGGTTTTAGCCCTCTAATAAAAATAGTGTTCTATATTCGGTATAGCTTATTAGGATTAAACCATGCATAGGTTATAACATAACATGTTCAAAATATGTGCAAGAAGTGAAAAAAGTGTGTATTTTACATTAATCGATGGATTTCAGCAACTTATAACATCCTTTTTCACCCCACTGAAACACATATGGGAAATTCCGAAATTCCAGCGTTTGAGGTGCCCAAAGGGTAAATTCTTGTAAACACCGGCCTCTTTCAACTAAATTTGAAAGATTTTTTGTCATTGCAACCCCGTTCACAGTTGCCCAACAGGAGTCCACAGGTCGTCCACGTGTCACAGTTTAGAATAATCCTTCAGGTAATCATTCAGGACCTTAGAGTACCCCGTGACCCAAATTAGCACGGTTCACCAATATTTTCTTAATAATGTTGTTTAACAATTCCATAAATTAGATGACGACAGAAGAGTAGCTAATTACAGTTAAGTAAAGGGAAGATTCAGATACAAAAATTACATAAGTTTAAACATAAGGTACACCAAGGATAAAAGAGCAATCATTCCAACACAAACTAATGCATAATACTGGCAGAGCATTCAGAATTTAGTTTCTACCGATTTATTACTCTTTCAAAAAATAGATACAAATAGTGTATTATATAAAGGAGATATGTAACACGGTGAATAAACTAAATAAAGAAGTAAAACTATTATTAAATATCTAATTTTCAGTGTATTACGTGTTTCTGCAATAACCTTCTTCAGTTATTATCAAAGTCGAAAGATTGGAAACCAAAAGAAGTCTTGCAGCATGAAAACAAATTTTCTAAACTGGATAGCCAACATTTTCTAATGTCACACATGCCTGAGGGTACTACTGAGTGGATGATACCCTCGTGAATAATAGTCTTTGGGGGCATCAAATCATTTAACAGGATAGCCATAATCGGCTAAGATGCTTCTCATTAAACGAGATTGGATTGTGGGTGTTCAACGTCACTGTTTTCAAGTATATCGTTTTATTTATGAAGGAACCAGATAAAATTGTCATCAGTCACTGACAAACTTGATCACATCACCACGAACAAGAATTGAATTGTTGTGATAAGCATCGATTGCATGTATAAATATTAAAGATATGCTATAAAATATGTTCATAATGAGTGCACATTTTTGAAGAATTAATCGCTATGAAAGAAAGTTAGATTTAATATCAATATATTAAATATAATGGCAATGACCTCAACAAACTTGTGTAATCTCGTAATACAGCCAGTCAGATTTATAAAACAATATATTTAAATTATGTTTGCAGCTAACCTTGGAGGACAGCTAGGATTATTTCTTGGAGCTAGTATACTTACAATAACAGAATTACTGGAATTTCTTGTGTTTCTAGTTTATATTTTGATCAATCGATTTACTTACGGACGACAAAGATCGGAAGAAACATGAAAAAAAAATGTAAAAGAAAACAGATGTTTCTTTTTTCCAGTTACCAATGAACTTGTTTATATGTATAATTCAAATCTTCCAAGTAGCCTTAAAGGCCAGTCATCAAATAATGTTGAAGTGGATTCAATTACATATCATTTAATTTTAAGATTACAGTTTTTTTTAGTCCAATATCGATATCTATATACAATGTATTTGTATAGTGATAAAGTTTACAAGTTACTTGCCCATAGTCGGTGGTTCTTTCCCGGTATTTCGGCTTCTTCCACCACTAAAGCTGCTCGCCATGACATAGCCGAAAGTGGCGTTAAACACAATAAATCAATCAATATTTGTATAGTAGTTCTGAGATCTATATTAACATTTGGAGCACCTTTGTCGTCAAATTAAAACTCTTAAAATGTTATTAGGTATACTAAAATGTTCATTACAAACTCTAATGACATTAAATATCATGTTTGTTTGTCAACAAAGGTTGGTTTACTCATTTTCAAAGTTCAGTAACATCGTAGCATAAAAATGTGTTTCAACACGAAAATGATCTGATGTCATCCTTTTTCTTTTTAACTTTAAGGAACGATTCTAGGAAAATGTTTTTATCGAAATGTTTTCGCCAAACACTATAACTTTTACAAATATACGACCCGTTTTTACCTTTAAAATAACGCTGGTTCACTGGATTTTATACTACATGTTTTTTTCTCTTCGGTTTTGTTTGTTTGTTTGATGGTGTTTAACGCCACCTTCAACAATATTTTTGTTATATCGTGCCGGTCAGTTTTATTGGTGGAGGAAACCGGTGGACCCGGAGAAAACCATCGACCTGTCACAAGTCACTGACCAACTTTATAAACCATCGACCTGTCGCAAGTCACTGACCAACTTTATCACATAATGTTGTACACCTAGCCTTGATCGAGATTCGAACTCACAACATCAGTGGTGATAGGCACCGATTGCATAGGTATTTATAAATCCAACTACCATGCGATCACTGCCACTTCTTCGTTTCTGTTTTACTTGCATATTTCAGATTCTAATTGATCATCACTTTGCACAAAAATGGATGTATTTGACCTTCAGCAAATTAGAGTATTTATAGCAATGGTTCAATATCAAACCGCATTAGTGGTGTAATGGTTGGCGTGCTCGCCTCGAGTGCGGAATATCGTGAGTTCGAGTCCCGATCGGGTCAAGCCCAAGATATAAAATTGGAATGTGTTGCTTTTCCGCTACGCACGCAGCATTAACGAGAAACTGGTTGGCTCTGAATCAGGATAAGGTGTCCGAGTGGGGCGATATGTCTATCTGCTGGTTGGCTCTGAATCAGGATAAGGTGTCCGAGTGGGGCGATATGTCTATCTGCTGGTTGGCTCTGAATCAGGATAAGGTGTCCGAGTGGGGCGATATGTCTATCTGCTGGTTGGCTCTGAATCAGGATAAGGTGTCCGAGTGGGGCGATATGTCTATCTCCTGGTTGGCTCTGAATCAGGACAAGGTGTCCGAGTGGGGCGATATGTCTATCTGTGGGCTGTTATTTCAGTGAGCTAGCACTATGAAAAATCCAACTAAGCGTGTTGGTCTAGTACAAAGCGGACCTCATCATCATCTAATTGAAAATTAACTTGTTCTCGCCATGATATAGCTGAAAATTTTCTGAGTTGGAGTTAAACATGAATCACGCACTCCCTCCATTATCATACATTGTATCTGTTTACATCATTCATCTGAGTTGGAGTTAAACATGAATCACGCACTCCCTCCATTATCATACATTGTATCTGTTTACATCATCCATCTGAGTTTTAATCTTGTGCAATACTCTAGACATTTAATAACAATTACTCATGTTAGTGTCGTCTTACTCGATCTTTAGTTTTATACCGGTATATAATGTTTTGTAGATCGTTGTTTGTCCTAATTAAGTCCTTTTGTTTTCGCCATTGTGTTGTATGTCCTTCTTTGATTTACGGATTCTGATCACTCCTTTGTTATCTTCAAACTCTTCTTATGTCATAGACAAATCGCAATATACTATTTGCACATTTCAGACTTGATTCTAACATTATACGTATTTATAGGAATTATTTTCCTTTAAAGCGGACCAAGGGTCCCCCTTCATGCAGAGTTCAATGAAAATAACATATATTTTCTCATAATCTGTACATTTGTTTAATGTTGAATTTTCTAGTTGCTATTAATTATCCTCTGATATTTTACAACGTTTACAACTTTTAAATATCTACAGATTATAAGAAACTGATACTCAAATTGTTTGCATCTCTGTTGCTCTTGCTAGAAGAGTACCATTTTACCCATCCCTGTTGCTCTTGCTAGAATAGTACCATTTTACCCATCTCTGTTGTTCTTGCTTGAAGAGTACCATTTTACCGTATCTATTGCTCTTGCTAGTAGAGTACCATTTTACCATATCTGTTGCTCTTACTAGAAGAGTACCAAAATTTTACCCATATCAGTTGCTCTTGCTAGAAGAGTACTATTTTACCCATCTCTGTTGCCCTTGCTAGAAGAGTACCATTTTACATATCCCTGTTACTATTGCTAGAAGAGTACTATTTTGCACATCTCTGTTGCTCTTGCTAGAAGAGTACCATTTTACCCATCTCTGTTGCCCTTGCTAGAAGAGTACCATTTTAAACATCTCTGTTGCTCTTGCTAGAAGAATACCATTTTACCCATCTCTGTTGCCATTGCTAGAAGAGTACCATTTTAAACATCTCTGTTGCTCTTCCTAGAAGAAGACCATTTTAAACATCTCTGTTGCTCTTGCTAGAAGAGTACCATTTTACCCATCTCTGTTGCCCTTACTAGAAGAGTACAATTTTACCCATCTCTGTTGCTCTTGCTAAAAGAGTACCATTTTACACATCTCTGTTGCCCTTGCTAGAAGAGTACCATTTTACCCATCTCTGTTGCCCTTGCTAGAAGAGTACAATTTTACCCATCTCTGTTGCTCTTGCTAAAAGAGAACCATTTTACCCATCTCTGTTGTCCTTGCTAGAAGATTGCCATTTTACCCATCTCTGTTGCCCTTGCTAGAAGAGTACAATTTTACCCATCTCTGTTGCTCTTGCTAAAAGAGTACCATTTTACCCATCTCTGTTGTCCTTCCTAGAAGAGTACCATTTTACCCATCTATGTTGCTCTTGCTAGAAGAGTACCATTTTACACATCTCTGTTGCTCTTGCTAGAAGAGTACCATTTTACCCATCTCTGTTGTCCTTGCTAGAAGAGTACCATTTTACACATCTCTGTTGCTCTTGCTAGAAGAGTACCATTTTACCCATCTATGTTGCTCTTGCTAGAAGAGTACCATTTTACACATCTCTGTTGCTCTTACTAAAAGAATATCATTTTACACATCTCTGTTTCTCTTGCTAAAAGAGTACCATTTTACCCATCTCTGTTGCTCTTGCTAAAAGAGTACCATTTTACCCATCTCTGTTGCTCTTGCTGAAAGAGTACCATTTTACCCATCTCTGTTGCTCTTGCTAGAAGAGTACCATTTTACCCATCTCTGTTGACCTTGCTAGAAGAGTACCATTTTACACATCTCTGTTGTCCTTGCTAGAAGAGTACCATTTTACACATCTCTGTTGCTCTTGATAGAAGAGTACCATTTTACACATCTCTGTTGTCCTTGCTAGAAGAGTACCATTTTACACATCTCTGTTGCCCTTGCTAGAAGAGTACCATTTTACCCATCTCTGTTGCTCTTGCTAGAAGAGTACCATTTTACCCATCTCTGTTGCCCTTGCTAGAAGAGTACCATTTTACCCGTCTCTGTTGCTCTTGCTAAAAGAGTATCATTTTACCCATCTCTGTTGCTCTTGCTAGAAGAGTACCATTTTACCCATCTCTGTTTCTCTTGCTAGAAGAGTACCATTTTACCCGTCTCTGTTGCTCTTGCTAGAAGAGTACCATTTTACCTATCTCTGTTGCCCTTGCTAGAAGAGTACCATTTAACCGTCTCTGTTGCTCTTGCTAGAAGAGTACCATTTTACCCGTCTCTGTTGTTCTTGCTAGAAGAGTACCATTTTACCCGTCTCTGTTACTCTTACTAGAAGAGTACCATTTTACCCATCTCTGTTTACCTTGCTAGAAGAGTACCATTTTACACATCTCTGTTGCTCTTGCTAGAAGAGTACCATTTTACCCGTCTCTGTTACTCTTACTAGAAGAGTATCATTTTACCCATCTCTGTTGACCTTGCTAGAAGAGTACCATTTTACACATCTCTGTTGCTCTTGCTAGAAGAGTACCATTTTACCCATCTATGTTGCCCTTGCTAGAAGAGTACCATTTTAAACATCTCTGTTGCTCTTGCTAGAAGAATACCATTTTGCACATCTCTGTTGCTCTTGCTAGAAGAGTACCATTTTACCCATCTCTGTTGCCCTTGCTAGAAGAGTACCATTTTAAACATCTCTGTTGCTCTTGCTAGAAGAGTACTATTTTACCCAACTCTGTTGCTCTTGCTAAAAGAGTACCATTTTACCCATCTCTGTTGCCCTTGCTAGAAGAGTACCATTTAACCGTCTCTGTTGCTCTTGCTAGAAGAGTACCATTTAACCGTCTCTGTTGCTCTTGCTAGAAGAGTACCATTTTACCCGTCTCTGTTGTTCTTGCTAGAAGAGTACCATTTTACCCGTCTCTGTTACTCTTACTAGAAGAGTACCATTTTACCCATCTCTGTTGCTCTTGCTAGAAGAGTACTATTTTACCCAACTCTGTTGCTCTTGCTAAAAGAGTACCATTTTACCCGTCTCTGTTGTTCTTGCTAGAAGAGTACCATTTTATCCGTCTCTGTTACTCTTACTAGAAGAGTACCATTTTACACATCTCTGTTGCTCTTGCTAGAAGAGTACCATTTTACCCATCTCTGTTTCTCTTGCTAGAAGAGTACCATTTTATCCATCTCTATTGCTCTTGCTAGAAGAGTACCATTTTA
Organism: Gigantidas platifrons; assembly: GCA_002080005.1. Classification (NCBI taxonomy): domain Eukaryota; kingdom Metazoa; phylum Mollusca; class Bivalvia; order Mytilida; family Modiolidae; genus Gigantidas; species Gigantidas platifrons. The sequence goes on from MJUT01032658.1 coordinate 46,115, forward strand.
CCCGTCTCTGTTGTTCTTGCTAGAAGAGTACCATTTAACCGTCTCTGTTGCTCTTGCTAGAAGAGTACCATTTTACCCGTCTCTGTTGCTCTTGCTAGAAGAGTACCATTTTACCCATCTCTGTTGCTCTTGCTAGAAGAGTACCATTTTACCCATCTCTGTTGCTCTTGCTAGAAGAGTACTATTTTACCCAACTCTGTTGCTCTTGCTAGAAGAGTACCATTTTACCCATCTCTGTTGCTCTTACTAAAAGAGTACCATTTTACCCGTCTCTGTTGTTCTTACTAAAAGAGTACCATTTTACCCGTCTCTGTTGCTCTTACTAAAAGAGTACCATTTTACCCATCGTAAGTGACATACCTACTATTAGAACGTATATATGGTTATAGAAAATTAGGAACGTGTATTACGTCTGTTTAAAATAAACAAATTAGTTGTGTGTTTTTCTTTTTTTATACAAATCTCAGAACATGACAAAGATATTGAGTCTTTAGCTTCTGTCATGAATTTGGTGATAGAGGGTTACAAATTTTGCGGTCGCTACCATGTTTTATCGTCCAGGAGTTGGCTGTGTCACAAATGACCATGGATGTGCTCCATTTATCTGATTTTTAACACGAGTAACACGTCCAGTGCCTTTAGTGTAGCAGGAACTACCTACCCTTCCGAAGCACATGAGTTCAACGCCGTTTTTTGTGTTTGCATTTCTCGAAAATCTTTAATTTTCTGTGTAGTGTGTTGTAAATCATTCTCCTTTTTCTTTTGGCAATTGTATTGTTTGGTCTTCAATTTACGGCTTCTGTATCTTCCAGTTTTTCTTGTATTCATATACTTCCTATCAATAGTACCAATATTTCATAAGAATTATGAAAGTAAAAGCCAATTCTAAAAATGTTCGTAACAAAACGAACTACTCTTCTGTGTGGGTGGAAGGATGGGATTAAACTTCAACATCAGAGCACAAACAAACGATAATCAGATCTGTCTTGTAAGGGATATACTGTGGAAGGAAATCCCGAACATCCTCTCTATTTAACTTGATCTCAATTTACAGATGATATAAATGATGACATATAATACCCATCACTGTAATATCGACGTTTTCTCTATTAATGCCTTGAATATCAAGTTTTTCAACTCTGGGATTTTGTAATTATTGTGTGATTCATTTAGACTTATTTCTCATCGTGTCCATTCAAATATTTGACTGTTGTCGTCTGTTACGATCATAAAGTTTAATAAACAAACTCTATTAATGTACTTCCAAATGAAGCCGAATTTGAATTGATTTAGCAGATTGTGATAATTAAACAGATAAACGCATTTAATATATTTTAACCTAATAAATCAATAAGTTTTCGTCACATATTTGTATTGTATTTGTTTTAAAATTGTTGTTTTGTTCTACTAATAATGAAACGCATTTGACAGATAAAACCCATACATTTTAGATCAATTGATTTTATTGTTAGAATATATTTGAAGTGCTGTCAACTTTAAAGAGAAAACCATCGTCCTGTCACGTACACACTATATAGCAAATGAAGTTGAATCATCTACACATCTCCACTAACGGTAGTAAAGAGTTTGAAGGTACCAAAGGGGTAATCCGTAAAACTCACAATATAATCGGTGATCGACATATTGTAAAGGATAATCTATTACCAAGGTGGGGGTAAGTGATGACTTCTTGATGGAGGGTTATCAGGTAAAGTTACGGCACGTCTGATGGTGGCACATAGTGGGAGAGAGTCACGCTGCCTGCACGTTAATGGTTGGAGGTATGTGAGAACTTTTTGGTGGAGGGTTATGAGGTAAAGTTACGGCACGTCTGATCGTGGCACATAGTGGGAGAGAGTCACGCTGCCTGCACGTTAATGGTTGGAGTTATGTAAGGACTTTTTGGTGGAGGGTTATCAGGTAAAGTTACGGCACGTCTGATCGTGGCACATAGTGGGAGAGAGTCACGCTGCCTGCACGTTAATGGTTGGGGGTATGTGATGACTTCTTGATGGAGGGTTGTCAGGTAAAGTTATGGAACGTCTGATCGTGGCCCATAGTGTGAAAGAGTCACGCTCCTGCACGTTAAATGTCTATTTTGTAGATGTTGACAACCGAGTAGCGCATTGTTGCCGTTACAAATGTCTTGTCTTATCGTACCAACACAGCTCTCCATACTTTTCCAGTCTAAAGTCGTTGTTCCATTTGTCCAATATCTTCCTCATTTCTGTAGTATATACTGTTAAGCTTGTTCTCTTGCTGAATGCACAGGAAATATGTGTTGTTAGACGTTAAGCGAGAAACAATCAATCAGTCAATCAACCACGAACCCCTATACATGTTGTATACTATAGTTATCAATTGGTTTGTAACCAGAGTAACACGACGGGTGCCACACAAGGGAGTACTAACAAGGAAGCTGCTGAACCAAGGGTTCCTCTTAGTACTAACAAGGAAGCTGCTGAACCAAGGGTTCCTCTTAGTACTAACAAGGAAGCTGCTGAACCAAGGGTTCCTCTTAGATAAGTTGAAGTCGTCACTTCAAACGTTTTACGGTCGCCATCATGACTTGGTTGACCGTTATGGAATATATGTGTCACAAATGGCCACGTATTTGTTCCCATTTGTCGTAAACATTTACCGTTCCTTTCCCCATTCATGACTTATCATTGAGTTTGTAACTAGATTAATACAACGGGTGCCACTAATGGAGCAGGAACTGCTCACCCTTTCAGAGCACCTGAGTTCATTCCCAGTTTTTAGTGGGGTACTTCTTGCTCGATCTTTAGTTTTATGTGTAATGTTTTGTAGATCGTTGTTTGTCCTTTTGTCAATTTTCTTTTGGGCATTGTATTGCCTGTCCTTCAATTTACGGCTTCTGACTACCCATTTGGTATCTTCAAACTTTTCTTTAGTAGATTATAGTGGTTTGTGAGATACAAATTATATTGCACTTGGTTTCAAACCTCTTCTTGCATGACGACATCATTTCACTAAGAGAGTATGTTTGATCCCATAGAACTAGTGTAACGCCTTCACCTTTATTGAAGTATCCGGACCAAACTAAGAAAGGTCATGGAAATTTCTGTCAGATTTTAGCCTCTATTCTACTGTGTTCCTGATTGACTTTTTGGAATCTTTTTGACAGTGTAGTATTTCTTCTTTTTTTTCATTCTATTCTTTACATAAATGAAATAGAACGTTCTTTTGGGAGCCGACTTAGTTCCTTGAGAGTGGAGTCCTACACAAAAAGCATTGGGAATTTATTTCCATTCGTCAGCACAATGCTTTGTAAGCTAATGTGTTCTTGTTTTCCCCAATTAAAATCTTTATTGAAAACTATGCATTTGTTAGTGAAAAAACATAAGTACCAGTACCTTATCCTGACCTCGTTAATATTAGTAGTATGTTATATAAATTAGTACAATACAATTAAATTCATGTTTTCTCCATTGATGAAAACCTGCAAATGAGAAAATTTGAGAATTACATATGGGTGATCACAAGTCGTAACTCGAAGGGCAGTCAACACATACAATGACCAACAGAGAAAGGACAAAAGAAAAACAATCATCTACAAAACACTGCATAAAAAAACAAATATTGAGCAACACAATCCCCACTAAAACTAGCCGAAAACTCGTATGTTCCGGAATGGTAAACAGTTTCCTCTCCACTAGTGGCACCCGTCGTATTTCTCTTGCTACAAACCCACCGATAAGTCATGTATGGTGAAGTGCCAGGATTGTAATAACGACAAACGGGGCACAAATATTCCGTAACGGTTCACTAAATCATGGTGGCAACCGTAAAAATTTCGAAGAATCCTGGGTACATTATCGTTCTTGTTGGCAACAACCTTCTATCACGGAAATCAAGATATGAACCACAAGTTCTGGAATATCCTATCAACTGTGAGTAAAAGGTACCATATAGGAATATATCATCAATTCCATGTTGAATAAAACTTGGATTTTATTTGATTTCATTTGATTTACTGTGTTTAACGCCACTTTCAGCAATATTTCAGCTAAATCATGGCGACCAGTTTTAGTGGTGGAAGAATTTTAGAAGCCAGAGTACCCGGCGAGAACCACCAAACATGGGCAAGCAACTGGTAAATTTATCACTTGCGGCTGCGAATCGAGTGCACTTTTTTGTAATTTACAAAGCCTGCCGCGAACCCACGCCGTATTGGTGATAGGCTTGTACGAGTTGTTATGTAATCCAACTGCCTAACTCACTGAGCCACTGGCTTACAGTCTAAGTATAGTTATGAATGGCTTACAGTCTAAGTATAGTTATGAATGGCTTACAGTCTAAGTATAGTTATGAATGGCTTACAGTCTAAGTATAGTTATGAATGGCTTACAGTCTAAGTATAGTTATGAATGGCTTACAGTCTAAGTATAGTTATGAATGGCTTACAGTCTAAGTA
>MJUT01032670.1:16251-29211 GCA_002080005.1 Gigantidas platifrons
TTGTAGGCAGATCGAGGGGAGACGTCAGCTCTCACCAAGATATCTTTCAAACTTTTGGGTTTCCTGAAAGCCAAGACGGGTGGTTCCTTGAAGATTTTGCACAATTCTGGGTGTTTTTGTATGGTTGTCCAGTGCTCACGAACGATGTTGGATAAATTACTGAGCGAAGGATGGTATGTGATGACAAATGGCACTCTGTTGTTCGCGTTCTTTTCTTTATATTGGATGAGGTCTTTTCTGTCAATACCACTTGCTTTGTTAAAACAATGGTTAATGCTCGCATTGTTGTAACCCCTCTTTTTCAGATGGCATTTCAGTTCCCCAAGCCGTTTCTTGGTAGTTTGTTCATTGGAACAGATGCGTTTTATACGAGAGCTTGGCTGTATGGAATACTTTTGGTGCAATGCCTAGGATGACAACTCTGTGGGGACAGGTACTGATGTTTATCTGTCGGTTTGTTATATATATATATACATATATATATATATATTTGTCCATTCCTTACTTTTATTTATTTATTTTTATATATTCAATGTAGATTCAGTTCAATTCGTTGTTAAATTTTATTGTAATTTTTTTTGTTTATTTTAAATTTTCTTTTCTATTTTTAAATTTTCTTGTTTATTTCACCCTGCCAGATCATGTTTCTAAGTAAATAAACGAGTTTCATCAAATTTTACGTGTTTTAAGAGGGGTACGGCTAATACTTTGCTATTTATTTGTTGATCAGTAGGTAGAAGGAACATAATTATTCCCTTTGTACATTGTTATATTACCCAGATACAAAAATCAACCGACATTTTGATGCGGTATCCTTTATTTAATTAGCAAAATTAAGATATAAGCAGAATCCTGTGAAAATCTACAAAATTGGAAATATCCCATTTTTCAATTATTTTGACCACAAATATCAATTCATAAAGAATTACTAGTGCTTGATTTATTAAATGTGATATATTTGTTTGGTTTAGTATAAAAAAAGATGGGAGTTTAGTACGAAATATTTTTTTATCTATATTTTAAGGGAACAAATTTCTTTTTTGTCATTTCAGGAAGGGGGAGGGGTAGGTTTTTCACATCTGACAAATTTTGATAGCCACAAAGTGTATATATCTTGTATTCAATTGAAAGTTAATGCAATAAGCTTTCATTTGATACCATATTGATATGCTTTCAAGACTGTTTAGTATACAATTAATGCTCGGAAAGACAAAAATTGAAGAAAAAAACATCCTCAAAAAGCTGCAACAGGGTGTAAATATTAGCCTCAAACGGCAAGTTCCTCCCAAAATTTTCAATGCTAACATGTTTTTCATTCAAGAGGATATATAGGAGAACTTAAAACAATATGTTAACATGGAAGGTTGGGTGAACCGGGGGCATACTAGCCCACGGACTAATACTGATGAGAAAATATTATGTGATTTTCGACATGGTAAGGAGTGATATTTTGCCCCTAGAAGTCCTATACAGGGTGGTACTAGAATAAATTTGATTTTAATATGTCTCCATAACATAATTTCACACGACAGACGTATAATTTGGTTGTCAATTTATACTATGAAAAAGATATGATGCGCTTTGGGCTGAATAGAGCTAAAATCGGCAAAAACCATAATATTCCATTTTTCTGCAATCTACACTACAAAACATGTTTGTTGATGATGTAATGGGTTTAATTTTCCATTAATGCAATAGTTTTAATAAATCCATTATAAAAATGTCATCAAAGTTGTGTAAAATTTTGTCTATTGAAAACAAAAGGCGAAAAATCTCGTTTTTATGCAATTTTATCAGGGGTAGGGATAGATTTTTTGCCTCCTACGATTACTGAGCCTCATAAAATATTAATAACTTGTATCCATTTGAACGATAATATAATCAGCTATCCACCAAACCCCAGTTGGTATATTCTAATAGTTGTTCATCAGCTGCAAGACCTCAGCAACAGTGAAGAATGAAAAAATCTGAAAATCCGGTAAAATTGTCGAAAGGATGTTAAAAAGGGCTCAAAAATGTAAGTTCATCCCAAAATATTCAATGTTAACATGTTTTTTCTTCAAAAGGACATAACAAAGGACCAAAAAAAATTAGTGGGGTTCGAAGGTGGCCTACTAATAATCAAGTTGAAACAGGATATTTTTGTTTCTTAACTAAAATTAATAGAAAGGACAGTATAGTGTAACAACTGAAATACCAACATCATGATCGAATGAGCTATTCAATTGCAAAAAAATATTTTGTAATGTTCAAAAAAAAAATTGTGGTTCCTGTCTCAAAGCAGAAAAAGGATATATATTGGCTATTAGCCATTAGGTAATTTTGTATGTAGGAAAATCATTATATTTATCAAAATTATTTTGCATTTAGCTATTGGCAAAACAACCTGAACTTTAACCAGTGACACAATTAGGGGCATATAGGGTATACGCCTCCCCCTTTTGGTGAGAAAAAATAAAAACATTTCAATGAAATTCTATTTTTTCCTGGTTCTTAGATGTACGCACACCCTCTTCCAAAACCCTAGATCGTCCCCTGTTAACGGTGCTTCAACCAAAACATCCATAGTATGTGTTATGTAAGTCATTTCAAATCTTCTTTTTTTTTATCAAAAACTGTGGTTTTTGAGAATTGAACCTTGCTTAGACAACAACCATTTTCTTACCTAGGGGGGGCGGGATGGGATTTGTTTAAAACAAATATTTTAATACCCTAGCTGACCGAAAAAAAATAGATTTTGCATTGTAGCTGTCACCGGCTAGAATAAAAAATATTACACTGCTGAATTTGAATAGTCAATGTATTGTTTTTATGGAAAAATGTTTTTTTCTGATCCACACGATAGGTAAAATAATTTATGCTTTCCTTCTCATGAGAAAATAATATTTTGACTGAGGAAGGCTCTGAAAAAAATTAGCTAGGTCGTTGGATCTAATAACTCATACAAGCATATCACCAATACGCGTGGGTTCATGGCCGGCTTTGTAAATTGCAAAAAAGGGTGCACCCGACTCGCAGTCGCAAGTGATAAAGTTTTCCAGTTGCTTGCCGTGGTCGGTGATTCTCTCAGGGTACTCCGGCTTCCCCCACCATTAAAACTGGTTGTCATGATATAGCTGAAATATTGTTGAATGTAGCATTACAACACCAATAATAAAAAATAAATAAATTAACATCCTTACATTGGCTTGGGGGAAAATCTGTTTTTTGTCAAAAACTTTGGATTTTGAGAATTGCATCTTGGCTAGTAGATCTGCATCCATGCAAAATTAGGTCACTGTGACCCATATTTTATACTTCATCGACTGTGGTTAAGTTTTACGTCCGAGTTCATATTTGTTCCTGCCATGGTACTAGATTTGCTTAATTTCATTTGCAGGCTACAAGAAAATATAGAGCCAGCACCAAAAAACCAGTTGTCATCAGATGAAATTTGTAAGGCAGTAGATACATGCAAGAGTCCTGCCATGGGAAGAATCATTCAACAGGTTTTCCCAAATGTAGTTGTGCACAAAAGGTGTAAAGATGTCTGGACAACCAAAGCTGTCATACATCAGGGAATATCTTGGCTAAGAAGAGTTTATATTCCAGCTAACATTGAATTTAAAGATATATCTCACTTTGCAAAGGACTTTTTCGTTATGAATGAAAGAGCAGATAGTGTCACACTAGGTCACATTTTCAACTGTATGATCAATTTTAACAAGGTCATAATTGAAATACATTTTCAAAGGAATTTACAGTGGTTTGTAAGTCTTTATGAAAGAACTGAAATAAAACCACAACAATTTGGCATGAATAATTGCCTTAAATTAGAAACAAACAGTATTGTAGGAATTTTGGACGGGATAAGGACTTTAAGGGTATGTCATGGTTTAGATTCAGAGCACAAATGTTCAAGTGACTATAAAGATGATATAATAAAAAAATATTTACCACATTGAAAGAGGAAAATTCCACAAGAACCATTTGTTGAATTGTAATCGAGTTTTGAACTTCAGGACACATCTTAGTGTGAACATCTGTCTTGTCTGTATAGGTTCCCTGGAATAGAAGCAAAGTGACTCATATAAAACTGACATGACTGAGCCATCAATGTCAAAAATTCCAATTGACCATAGCTATATTGGTTACAAGAAAGCACGAAAATCAAATGTGGAAAATATCTGTGACAATTCAAAGTCTGAGGGTACATATCAACGACGTCTTGCAGATATAACACACACTATTGATAAATGTGCTTGTCAGGCAAAGCCATCTTCATCAAGATTGAACCATAATTATATTGGTAAAAGGAAAGCCCAGCAATCAGATGTAGACAAAACATGTGAGAGTTCAAAATGTGAAGGTACAGGAGGAGGGGCCTCAGCTTGCAGATATAAAAAATGTTAACGATAAAAGTTCAAGTTGTCAGGCAAAGCCATCTAAATCTAGTTTTCAGACTGACCATACTTCTGTTTCAAATACACATATAACACTGACAGAGGCTGGTAATAGTAACATGCAGGTAATTGTTAACGAAGTCAGCAAAGACCGTCCTCCTAAAATTCTAGAATTTGTTATGTCTCAGAAAAAAGCACTGTCTAGTCATCCAAATGGCAGACGTTGGGATACAAACATAATACGTCTATGTCTTACATCATGGTGTCGAAGTCCAACATGGTATGCAGACCTGAGAGAAAGTGGTTTTCTTGTTTTACCTTCTCAAAAACTCCTCCAAATATATGAAAATAAAATTCATCAAAAGGCTGGATTAAACAAAGGATTTCTTCACTGGATGAAAAATGAAGCGATGCACAAGAATATTCCACCAGAGCGATATGAAGGAGGACTAATTCCCGATGAAATGTCAATCCAAAGTGATTTACAATTCTATTAAAAAAATGAGAGAACATATTTGGTTGGATTTACTGATATTTCAGATGAATCCAGATTCATGGACGAAATTAACAGCGGTAAAAGGAAAATAATTCCTGCAACTCATGTATTGCAGTATGTATTTCTAGGCTTCACTGTGTTCAGGTTTCCCTTATTTCATTTCCATACGAAACAAGCTACAGCATTTGAAGTGAATGTTTTATTCTGGAAAATTATAAATCTGCTTCTTATCTTTGGATTTAAAATAAAATACATTAGTATGGATGGAGCTTAGACCAACTTTGCTAAGATTCTTCTTGGAAATTTTAATTCTACAAGTGTCTGTACTATGAGAGTACAGAATGTCTTTTCATCTTCAACTCAGAATATATATGTCATTATGGATTATTCACACATTATGAAAAAGATAAGAAACTATATACTCAAAAGTGGTAAATAGGACACGTACAAAAGACATCTTTACCATAATGGTCTTTATATATATTGGGAACATTTAAAGAGTGCATACATGTGGGATATTTCAAACAACCCTTTCCCCATTCACCACAAATTGAGTCATGAACATTTTCATCTAACAAGTGAGGCCAAAATGAGAAACAAATTGGCAGAGGAAGTTTTGAATACGGACATGCTTCACCTTCTCAAGACGTATGCTGAAAGTCTTTATGAAAAAGCTCGGAATGACCTAACAGCAACAATTGAGCTGATTGAACATACAAGAATATTAATAGAAAGCTTTAGAGATCATGGCCCCATAACAAATGTTGGTGATGGCAGGCTTGTACAAAACAAAGCAGTACTTAAATGAATTTAGAATTGGGAAAAATCAGTATTATTAAATACTGCAATAAATGTAAAAGAAAAACATATGATTTCAAACCAAACCCGTGCAGACATATGCTCCTTACTTATAGGTTTTATTGAATTGTGTAGTGGAAAACTTAGAAATAATTCATCTTCTATTGTGCCAAATCGAATTAATTCAGATGTCATAGAACATGTTTTCTGTCAGCAAAGGAGACTTTACAAAGGCAACAATACTAACCCAACATATCTTAATTACTGTCGAACCATGAATGCTATTATCCTTGGGCAGGCAACAATTTCTCGAAAATCCAATGCTGGTGGCATCACTCCTGGAGCAGAACCATTCAGTGGATACAATTTCACAAAATCAGCATAAATCCAAGGTAGATATAGTTAGTCATGATATTCATACACATGTATATATAATGTAACTGTCAGTTACATGTAAATTTTAGTAATCACAGAATGTACAAGAATTCATTTTGAAATCCAATTTCTATTGTAGTGAAATAGCGGGCATGGATATTCTTCATTGGAAACAGTAAACTGTTCCCACAATGAAGATTTTTCTAATCCAACACAGTTTCTATGGTTCCAAATATAACTCTTGTCACAGCATATCCAATCATCTTCCAGATATTTCAAGTTACATATTCCACAATTACCATCACTTTCCTCTGTTTCCATTTCTTTGGATATTCGTCCTTTCTCTTTTGCTTTTTTGCCACCTTTTTCACAGTCTTTTTTCCACAGTTTTTTGTTTTCCGTTGCGTTTTACAGTGAATGTTGAGTCAGTTTCATTGTCACTACTAGATATTCTTTCCCTTGAGGTAATCTTTGATCTGTGTGCTGCTTGCACTGAACTCCACAACACATGATAAAACTGTTTTGTAGACTTGAGTTTGGAATTATATGGTCATGCTAACATAAAAATCATTGAATAAGGAAGCATAAAGTGCAAAAATGTTTTGATTTAATGCATTTCTAGCATTAAAATCATACTGACTTCAACCATTTTAATTTAAATGTTCAGGACAATGACCTTTTACCTTTTCATTAAGACTATAACAATGTACTTGCCTGTGTTCAGTAATTTGTAATAGGCCACACTAAATTGATCTTTAGTTCTTAGGATTTTGCGTCTCAAATTTTGGAAGATGAAGTGCTTAAGAAAATAATATTTTACTGCCTCATTTCTGGAAAATGCCTAAATTTCGCCTCAAAATAACCACATTTTGAATATTTTAAAATAAACTGTTCGCCCGCTCCAAAAAAATTAAGAAATATTTTTTTGTTTGTTAGAAGAAGAAAAATTGATACTGCATCAAATTTTTGCCTTTGCCCCAAATTTTTGGGGATTTGATAATTCTTTTTTTATTATTTCCCTCGCTCGCCCCAGTTTTTGGTAGATCGATTTGGTGTGGCCTAACCTTTTATTACCGAATGGTTCGCTGTACATAGTACATGTACTGTAAACTGCCATTCAAGAATTCCATTACATCAATTTAAATGCAAAGTTTCACTAAAAATCATCAAATAGCATGTAGAGAGTGCAGTTCTCCCATTTTTTAAGAGGATAATAATATTATAATGTTTAAAATTTGTCTTCATATGGCACTTTGTAGAGAAAAAAAATGTTTTTGGATCATTGACAAAAATAGTAAAATCTTACCCTCTTGAAACTCTTCTTCTTGTTGAAGGACCGCATTGCTCTTCTGTAGATTCATGGTGTTCTACTCTTGAAGATGGTCCTGGCTGTTCGTTGTCTGAAAATGGTGCATAATGTATAATGTATGAAGACAGTCCTGATTGTTCAGTGCTGATAGAGGGTCCTGGTTGTTCGTTGTCTGAAGATTGTGCCGGTTGTATAGTATACGAAGATGGTCCTGGTTGTTCAGTGCTTGAAGTCACTGTTACTGACACTTTATTTAATGTCTGAAGTAACTGTGGGTATGGAACTGATTCACATTTTAGAATTTTCTCAGACAGAGCTTCAACAAATTCAGCTTTCTTCTTAGTATCGGCTATTTTGATGTCATAGGCATGACATAATTTGATCAAATCAGCATTTTTAAAATGTTTGTCTAGTACTTCCAAACCTTGTAAAAGTTCACTTTTTAGTCTGAGATGAAATGCTTGCTTGTTTTCTGAGTCCTTCTGTAGGAACTCCAAATCTAGATGCTTTGATTTTGTCTTACTTTTTTCAAGAACCTTTTTTCGAAGATTTTTGTTTTTCCACTTTTAGACCAGAAAGAAAATCGCTCCTGAAATGTGCCATTGAAACTTTAACAAACTAGCAAATAATACTTTTAAGCAGGGATTTAATATTCTCACACAAAGTAAATAACTAACGAATCACAAAAGGTAACTTCTCCAATTTCAGACTGTCCAGTTTCATGTTCTAAATAGAAAGTATTTGAAATTCCAATTATGTTTATGAACTGTTTAAAAATGTCATTGTTTTAGGGCAATTTTGTTTCAATTTCAACATAATGTCAGTTCTAAAGGTATATAGGTATTCAAAAGATTGTAAATATCTGCATTGTTCATCCAACTTCATGAAAAATTCAAAACAACTGTTTGTTGTATTACACATTCCTTCACTGATATTTTGTTTCCTTTTGGTTTCAACTAAACTTTCTGGATCTGTTGTTGTCTGATGAAGTTCAGAGTATGTTGAGCACATTGAATCCAAAATTTCTATATTTCATTTGGTATTGTTTACAGTATCTTGTTTTCCCGGTGCAAAGAGTGCATTCCGAAGAACCTTTGAATTTTGGCGTTTCAAACTTGCAATAACAAACCCACTCACATATCTAATTTTTCCCCTGGCTGAAGATCGTAAATCTTTTTCCATTGAGATTTTCTCTAAAATGTTTGGAATGTTCTCCGATCTGTCATTTATTTCACGTAGGATGTAATTTTGCAGGCTAAAGCACAGATTGGTCAAAATTTGAAAAACTATGCTCTTATCTACAGATTTGTATCTACCAGCTAAATCCATGATTGAACTTCTGAAATCATGAGATGAAGATTAATGTCGGTGAAAAATTTATTAAAGTCTTTAGCAGAAAATTTTGTTTTCCCTTCTAGAAAAAAACTCGAACTAAATTATATTACTTTATTTTGTTGCAAATCAAACCATTGTGCGAATGGAAGTAATACTTGTAAAGTTTCTGACTTGACTTTGGACTTGGCTTCATGTAGAGGAGTATATGAAAAGGCTTCTAAAATTTTCTTGAAAATTTTGAATATATTGTCGGGCATTTCCATTTCATCAATAAGCTCATAAATATCAGGTTCTAAGTCTGAAAATTCTTAATTGGAAGCCCGTTTTTCCTCATCAAAATAATTGTATGTGTCTTCTTCTGTGCCATTGCTACCAATACATGTATTTGTAGAAATGCTGCTACTGTCAGAGTTGTTATTTTCATCAATAATATGTTTGCTATGTTTACAACATAACACAATCATTGTTCATCACACGCATTGAACAGTTTCCATACAACGTGTGCACTATATCCGGGTGAGGCTTAATTAATGAAGTTCTAAAATGTTTCACCATTAGCCCATCTGAGGACTTATCTCTCCCTACTGCTACTCTTATTTGACCCGGGAAGGATGCATTTTTACAATCCACAACTACAGATTCAAAGCTCATACCTTGAGATTTATGAATAGTTACTGCATATGCAACTTTGATTGGAAATTGTGACCTTTTGACCAAAATTATTTTGAAAACTATCTGAAAATGTACATATATACAGTCATTTTCAACACATGTAACAGTTCGAATTTTCCCATTTACAAGATCGTCACTTAAATTTACTAATAACATCATGGTATGCCAACTTTCACACCTAAAAATTTAGGAGCTAAAATGTTCTGCAAATAATCTGCCAGTCCTTCATCTTCAGATTTAAATGTATATAACTGAGAATACGTCATAATTGAAAAGGTCAACGTCCACATTTCTTGCAAACAAATGTATAGCCTGTTGCAATTGCTGATTAGGCAAAGGTTGATTTACAAAATTCAAAAAGGCAACAGTATTGTCTGTTAAATGTCCTCGTTCCAACTCATTGACTGCTGTCACAAGAAGGTTTTCAGATTGCCTGTGGATGATTTCCAGATTTATGTGGTGTGAACATGCCTTATTGAACCATGGCAGGGAAAAGCAATGGTGACCACAATCTCCACAGAGTTCATTTTTCTCAGGGGGAGTTGTAAAATGTCGCCGCTCAAAATAACAGCTATGCCTCCAAAATGTGATATTTTGTCTCTTAATGATCTACACAGAAATTCCACTTGGGATAATGTTTTTGAACTAATAATTGAAATCTAATCAATGAACAAATAATCAGCTTTTAGAATGTTTTCTTTTACTTTTTCATACTTTTCATCAGTTGAAATAAGGTGGAGTAATTGATCATTGGAGTATCTTCCATCTGACAGTCCGGTCCATTTATGTAAAGTGCATGCATTTTCCTCCTTAAAAACGGATGTTGCAATCCCTGTAGAGCAGGTTAGTGCAACATTGTCACCCCTTTTTCTTAGAAGTTTCACTGCCGACTTAATCACATATGACTTTCCTGTACCCGCTTAACCTGTTAATAATAAGTTATGACCACTAAGAATTGCCTGTAAAACTTGTAAAATTCTTGGTCTTCGTCCATGCTTGTTGTTTATAATAGTAACTTTTTCTTCTATGTATAAACTTCCTGTAGTAGGAACACCACTGTATTTGTTGCACGTTTATAGTTAACCGGAATATAAAGAATCAGTAGCACGTCGTGATTACTCCCACTGCTGGCTACTGTTCTTATTCCCAGCAATCAGACTGTACAACTTGTGTGATCTTTTTAAGCCAAATATTTGCTAAGACTTCAGTAGGATGATAATTAACCGGAATATAAAAAATCAGTAGCACGTCGTGATTAATAGGATGAATACCGTCCTTATATAAACTAAAGTTATAATTGTCTCTAATAGTAGTCTTGTGAGATCTGGAATTTGTTTGTATATGACTAATATCAGTTGAACAAATTGGAGAAGCAGCCCTGTAACTAAGTTCTGAATTTAACCCACGGAATTTTTTGTTAAGCGCTATTACTTGGCCAATAAGAACATCGTCCTGTTTTTGAAACTGTTTGGTTTATCATGTCGCTTATGTTTATTCTATTATACAATTGAGTAGACAGGTATTTCTAAAAAGGTCAGACGACAATTTGATATATCTCTAATTAGTACAATAATTTGCCTATATATATCACATATAGACTTTATCGTAGTGTCACTTTCTGTTAATAGGGAGATGAAACTATGGTCGTGTGTTGTAAGGTCGCATGTACCTAACCAAATATATACATGGACATTGCCTAAACGAGTAATGTGTCTACCTAAATTGTCTACAAGCCAAGAGTAACCTTTTGATGTTGTACGGCCGCTGCAGTCCCACCATTTAATTTCACGTTCTATATCAGATTTACAGAGTTCCCTCAGATATCTCTCTTTACTGTCATTAAGTTAGTTGTTTTTCACCCTATGTAACAGGCAATTTTCTTTTCAGATACTTTCTGAGCTTGTTGTTTGACATGAGATCAATTATACTTGAGGTATATTTTTTTTGAAAAATGTTCCTTGATGATATGAAGACGATTATGAATAAGCAGATATACGATGTTATGCTGTCAGCAGAAAGCTAGTTGAACTGAAATGACTATGTTTATGACATGTAGATGGCTATGTGTTGCCTTTGGTGGGCGACCAAAAGTTCTATATATGATTGAATTTAAAGATGAAAAAGTTCATGAGAAATTCTGGATTAAATACTTGTGATGATATATTACTTGAGGTATATGTTTTTTTTTAAATGTTCCTTGATGATATGAACACAAGACGATAATGAATAAGCAGATATATGATGTCCAGCAGAAAGCTAGTTGTACTGAAATGACTATGTTTATGGCATGTAGATATATGTGTTGGTGGGCGACTAAAAGTTCTATATATGATTGAATTTAAATATGGAAAAATTCTTGAGAAATTCTGGATTAAATACTTGTGATGATATATGAGTATGAAGCTATACTGTTGTCAAGATATTTACTTGGATGGTCAGATCGTGATAAATGGCGTTGTAACATATTTGATTTCTTCGTATGTTTCAAAGATAGAAGCCGAGGTCATCCGGAAAAGTATTACGTCCCTTTGAAAAAAGTATTACCTCCCCTAAATCAATTGAAGAAACTTCCGGTACAGTAAATTTAAAAACACAACGTTCATTGCTAAATTGTGACTATTTAATAATAAATTGTGACCCGATGGACTTCTAACGTATTGGATAAACGGAGCAATACATTAGGAAACGACGATCGCGGCTATTACGACGAGAAAGTGACTTTCCACGGGGAAATTTACTATTGAACCGAGGTAGGTGAAATTTCATGATGTCCAGTAACAAAATAAAAGAAAATGGCGGCGAGTTGCTGGCCTTGTGGATATTATAGTATTTATATAAAAAATTGGTTGTATCAAAATGTGTAAAATAAGTCTGCGTAGAGAAGGTTAGAATAGAGGCACTAAAAGGGAAAATATTTAATTTTAATGAAATAACGAAAATCACAGAGTATACCCGAGCGCCTGTGTCCTGGAGTGTATGGAAATCTGAGGCGGAAAACCCTTACACTGGCCTTAACAGTCTATGTAAAATGACTGAAATACATGAAATTGGTGGAGTTCGACAAATATACCAATGAATAATACTTTGTGGAATTACATACATTACATTGTATGTGTGCTCTCCTTTGCTACGTTCATCCGAACATAAAATAGTTCTTCATAAGATAAAAACAAACATATAAAAGTGGGGATGCCATCAAATTGGAAAATGTAAGAAAGTGAATTCTCCCATTATTACGGCGTTTTAACAGCGCTGAACCAGTGGTAGAAAATATGTAATCCTCTAGAGGATTAAAATGTCTCGTGCCTTTCCCCGCGTTTGACTCGTTTGACGGCTTTTGAAATAAAGTTCGTGTTGAATAATGACGGCTTGTGGTTAAAATTTTAATTTAACTCTCTTGAGTGGAGAAATATCGTTACCCACGGGCAACTGAAGGATAATCTATATTTACACCATTGTCGAATAGCCTATAATGAACAAATACTGTAAACATGAATGTTATTGTAGTGTGTTATGCAATGCATTTCCATTATTGACTTCCACCTCAAAATATATGTTAGATTTTCCCGATTAGAATATTAGTCGAAACGGCC
>MJUT01032684.1:45236-57427 GCA_002080005.1 Gigantidas platifrons
TACCTTGCAGTATCAGGTTTGTCATAAGGTTCAGATATATCTGAAGTATTCCTGAATAGACCATCCCATGATAGAAGCTCCTTACGGAAGGCAACTGATGTAGCATCCATTACCACAGTGTCTGGGTCTGGACCACAGTCTGGACAATGAAAAGTACTCATATAGTCTATATCCAACAAATCTAGGAAAGCATACCAGGCTTCCTTAAAATCCTGATAGCTCATCTTTTCACTGAAGTCCTGGTATCCGCAATCAACAAATGTCTTTCTGAATATGCTGTATTCCGTAAAAATTGTAGTTCTGAAAATAAGAATAGATATGTCATCAATACAAAACAGAACTAGATGCTATCACCCCGTAAGTATGCACATATATCTGTAAGTCAATATTATACCTCAGAACCCTTAAAAATAATTCTGGTCTGTGTAAATTTAATGAAATTCTGATGAGGTGTTGCAGATACATCTTTTTGCACATATACCACTAAGGCCTTGTTATGACAAAGGATACCCAAAAAATCAAAATATTATAAACTACATGATATGGCTAGCAATGTGTATAAGCTTCAAGAAATTCTGTCAAGGGATTTTCAGAGGAGTAGCAGATACAAACTGTGAACCCTTATAGTTAATGTGTGTATATCACTAAGTCCATGTTATGCCATAGGAAATCCCAAAATTAATTCCAATCAAAATATAAAATAAGAAGTACACAACTATATGATATTAGGCTAATATTGTGTATAAGTTTCAAAAAATATTGTCATAAGGTCTTAGGGCAGTTGCAGATTCAAGAATGTATGACAGACGGACGAATAAAATGTAGAATGTAAGGACACACGAACAGAGAGTGCCATCACTATATACCACCCCACATAGAAAGCAGGGGTTATAAGAACTGAGATATTCAAATAAAACCTACAATCTACACAACTGCTCATCTGATGCCTCATGAGCATGCTAATGAATTACCTATCATTATAACAGATCTTATCTGGTTCATCAGATTTTATGATAATATTACTGCTCTGTAATTGCTTTTGAAAAAAAAATAGATTAAAAAAGAAGAATCGATTACAGTAAACTCCATGGTCGGTGGTTCTCTCCAGGTATTCCGGCTTCCTCCACCACTAAAACTGGTCGCCATGATATAGCTGAAATATTGTTGAAAGTGGTGTTGAAACACCAAAAATAAAAAAAATAAATCAATCTTATAAACATAGAAAATGTAAGTTTCTTGATAATTGGATATTTTTCTCTGATAAAAAAAAAGAGTATTCTTTTATCAGAAGTCCACTGTATTTAGTTATTCGTGCATGAGAAATCTGATTTTAAGGGAAAAAAGGGAATTTAGTTCAATAAAAACAATAAGGTATGTTCATTTAAACTTACTTTCCAGATAGAAAATAATACATAAATCTTCTTAAAATTTCATGGCAAAACACATTTCTACCCATATTCAAAATACACTGGTCCAACCCATCGAAATGAAACTGTTTTTCACATCCATTGAACTGCTTCACAGACACTGAAAAAAAAGAAGATTATAAATAAACAGAAAAGTCAAGCTGATTAAAGCATCTTGGTATAATTACATTTTCACAAAAGTTGTTAAGTTTATATTTAAAAAAAAAATTGTCTTTAAACAATCATCAAATATTTTTTATCTCAAGGACATTTTTAAGTTAGTCTTGTTACATGTAGTTCTGTTGTAGTTTTATGCCTTAAATCAGCTTGTTCATTATGCCACTCTGTGTTAAAACATTGAAAAAAAAAGAGTGAGACATGAAGTATATGTCAAAGGACAACCATCAACAAAAAAACCTGAAAAAAGCATATAGATTAATCTATTAGAGGATAATGTGTTATCTTCAATAAGTACCAACAAACTTGCTCCACACAGTCACTTCTAATAGGTCCCGGAAGAATACTGAATAGGTGACACCTGTGACAGTGCAAAATTTACTCTAAAGAAAAATTGTGGAAATAAAATAAGAAACTGAGTCACAGGCCGACTGATGTGATGGGTTCAACATATTTATTGTAATCCCACCCTCTAGATGCCGACTTGCAATACATACATGTAAAGCAACCATCAAGACATTTAAGGAATATTTGCAGATGAACACGTTGGCGACGTCACAATACCAACCCAGGTTATACAGTATAACCAATGTTGCTCCAGGCGGATCAGCCAATCGGATTGCAGTATTCACATCAAATTATATTATACATTAGTAATCGAGTGATAAAAGTCTTACCATTTGCCTTTAAAATTTTGTTCATCACAAAAATATTAGCTGTAATTTTGTCTTCCATTTCTGCTAAGTTAATCCCACAATCATCACATATTTCTGCCTCCGGTTTTAACAAAACAACATCATCTTCAAAAAGAAATCTATCTGTTAATGCCTTTTTGTAAGTTTCTTGCATGGCAAAGTTAGAACTGAATGGAATCCTAGCCAAAGAATAGCATGTTTGCTGGTATGATCTATTCTGATTACTCTGTTTTTCTTTTTCTCCATGACTGTTGAAATAAATGTCTAAATGTTGCATCTGACTACACGGGCATTACAGGTTAAGCATTTAGTTCCATTTTGGCTTTGCTGTACAACCCCAAGCCTTTCCTAGATCTAATTAGATAGAGGTCATCTTTCAATTCTGTTATTTCCTATAATACAAAATTTGTATTAAAAACATTCATTACTTTGAAATAAAATGTAAATCATAATAGGTAATAAAAATAACTTTTAGTACGTAATATATCGATATCATATTAACTAAACAGAGAACAATGACAAATTGCTAAGTTCGCCTCATGTCCCACATTGACTATATAACAAATGTAATGTGTCTGACTTTAACTTAAACCAAAGTCAGTGAAGATAAAAATTCAGCCGACAGTGACCTAATTCTTTTTAGATGCTGGCGTCCTGACCAGAATCTTCATACAAGATTACATGATCCTGTTGCTTAACATATTCATTGAAGCTAAATATTATTATAGTTTCTCTAATGTAAACTTCAGATGCATGGAAAATGACATGTAGAAACCCAGAAAAAATTTAAAAACGTGGAAAATTAAGGATCAGTGATGTGTCTTGTCTCGTTATACCTTTTAGTTCTTATTCACGGTTTGGCATTGTACTGTTTAGATGGATATATCTTACTTATATTTGGTGAGGCCTGGAACTTGCTTCATAATGGGCTCCTGCCTTTTTGAAGACTGTGAGAAGTGACATCTGGGTATACTTATCATTGAGTGATGTGGTTGTGATTGCCTTCATGGCAGTTCTCCTTATCCGTTTCTTTTGCATATTATATTCACATGTTGCAACATTTAAGTACAGTTCCATTAAAAAATCATGCAAATACTATCGAATTCCTGATTCACTGATATTGTGTACATAAAAAACATTTGTATATTTTTTAAATATGTGACATATTATTTTACAAAATCACATACTTTCTCATTTACCTTGTTGGATTTTGTAATCAATCTCCTTTCCTGTGCATTGCAACTAATTTTTACAGTGTTTCAAGAGTTAATCTCTCTTTCCAAGTGCACTTCAGTGCATTCTATATGATTTTTTTTTATCTCTGAAGAACTGTATATCCCTGTTGAATTAAACTAAATATGGAATTTCAAAATTGATTGACTTTCTGGACTCAAATTCGTACATGCAATGCATATTCCTCTCCTACCATGAATCGTTTCTGCATGATTCTTACATGTAACTATACTTAAATGAAGATTTAATAAAACTAAGTCAAATGAATAAATATTATGTTGTATGAGTTATAAATAAAAAAACGAAATATACCCGAGTCAGAAGGACTGATCATATTCTGGGCATCGAATTGCTCCAACAATATCGCAACTACATTTTCGTGTAAACATCCTGGAATCCTTGCCTTAAAATCTGGAAAAAATACACATATTAAAATTAATGATTTATATGTCACAGGTGATATGAAGGGTTCTCAATAGATGCTGACTTTGAGGCGACTGTTTTGAAAATTTAATTCGGTGTTTGAATGAAGTAAATACAAAATAATAAAATATACATGAATTTTGATTTCTTTTTTACCTGTGAAATGAGAAATGAAATATGCACTAACATTTGGAAAATGTGTCCTTTCACAATGTATAACTATGACAGCTAAAAACATCTAGTAATCATCAAGTTAAGATCTCAAAGGGGCGGTATCGTAACTTGTAAATTCAGCCAAAAAAATGTCAAATGTTCCAATGTTCAAATCAGTAGTTATGGGAAAGTTTGTGCTGTCATAACAACAGCTTTTTTTCCCAGAAAAAATGTATACATCTTTAAGTTATTTTACTATGAAGATAACCACTTAATAATGTTCCAGTGATTACTTAAGTTTTTTAAATATGAGGCCAAATACCTGGGTTAGTGAATATGCTAATTTGCTCAATAAGATCTGCAAACTTTTCATTAGCCTGAAATTGTGATAACCTGCAAAGGTAACCTCCATTTGCTGTCCACAACACTCAATCAATTCAGTTCCAGCTACATCACATGAACATGTGTAAACCCAATGGGAATCTCCTGCAAATGACGGCTCTTCTTGAAACAAATAAAAACTGTGTAGCCTGAAAAAAGCATGTAAATGAAAATATCCATGAAATACTAGGCCTTATATATAAACAAAAATACAAAGAAAAGACAAATTTTAAAGATCTTTAATCCATCAAATACATGTAGCTTTTAAAGACTGACCATAATTAAGTTGTAGGTATTGATCAATGACTGAATATCATTTGTTGTACAGAATTACTGGTAATTAAAGGCAAAATTTACTTATTCTATGTAGGGTCATATCCTTAAACAAATTTCTTTCTTTTAGGTTCTAATATTCATTGGTGTTTACAAGGCAGAAAGTGTTTCAAATCTTTTATCAGGGCAATGGAATTTCCTTAGACTTAACAACTTCCAACACAGAACAGATACAATTTAAATAAATATTCATATGAGCTGTGTCTGATAGATATTGACCACAAGTAATTAATTATATGCACATATACAGCCCTTAACAGAGAAGTGAAGTGATTCCAATTTCTCCAACATTAAATATTTCAACATTGACAATAAAAGTTTTTAGTGTTGACGATAACAACTAATATTGGAGTGCTCTGCAAAATTATCTAAGAACATATTCCCATATATTATTTTAATGGATGTTATAAATATTTTAGATAGGTATCATTTCTTTTTGTGAACAATATATAATGCTGCAAAAATTACTCTTACTTTCAGTTGTAATCTTTTACTGTCAAATTCTTTCAACAGAAATGTCTTGTACCAATTGTCAGTGCAAAAAATGCCACTGTTTTCTTTTAACAAATTAAGGTATATTTCATCTGGTGAAAGAACAGAAACATTTTCAAGATCCAGTTGACACTGTAGGTCAAATGAACCAAACGTTTTGACATCTTCTTGGTCCTAAAAGAAAAAAAAAACAGCACTTAAAATGAAACTAGAGGCTCTCTAGAGCCACTAATCACACACCTGGTAAAACTTGCCAAAATAAAAACATTGTACATAATAATAATAATAACAAGATTTTCAAAGTTTCATCCAATGAGAACACATTATTGGCCCTGGCAGCCATATTGGATATCTGATCTACATCCAAATGACAAATCATGTATATTAACATCTAAGGAACATTCATTCATTAAAAAAATGAATTTGTCAGGTGGTTTCTGACAAAAAAAAGTCTTTGAATGAAATTTCCATAGGGTTCAATGGTAAACTAAGTTGCCCCATGATGGCCATCTTGGATTTCTGATCGGCACGAAAATAACAAACTTGGTAGAAGACCACCGAGTCATTATTCCTACAATGTTATACTCGTTGGCTGAGTGGTTTCTGACTAAAAGATCTTTAAAGTTTAAGCCAATCAAAACATACTATTGGTCCTGGCACTATGTTGGATTTCCGATCTGAACCAAAATAATAAATCTGGAATAAGAATATCCAAGGAACATTCATTAAATGCAAAAACTTCAATTTGTCAAATAATTTCTCACAAAAAGGTCTTTGAATAAAATTCCCATAGGGTTCAATGGTTCATTGACATACAATGTAAATTTTTTAAAAACCAATTTTCTTGATAACGATGAGAATTTATATGAAATTTCAACTGGTAATAGAACTGAATTGTCAAAATGTATGACCATGCAAAAAAACTTTTCAATTTGTTCACTGTTTTTCTAAAGAAATTTAATATTATTCAAAGGAGAAACTGATATTAGTTAACAAAATTTCAATACCTACATGTGAACATACTACATCTACACCAGCAGCAATTAGGCTTGTGCTAGAGATTTCTGGTGAAGCTGTAGAATTGCCAGTAATGCCTTCAGGTCTTCCTTTCTTTGATACATCTCTGCCAGTGGCTCCTTTTAGTTTTACTATTTTGGAAAAATCATACTTAGATTCACCAACATGTCTTGAACTCTTCAGTAAATCTGATGATCTTATTCTTTTCTGAAAAGTTCATGAACATCAAATAACTATATAAATGCAACTTTCATAACAGGTAGTATCATTGTACTATCATGGGAAATGTTTTAACCACTCTCTTGAAATTGATAAAGAAATTATATAACCTCATTATACAAACACTGTTTCCTTTATCATTAAGTACATTTTGTATGTACTCACTGAAACCAAAGAAACCTTTTCCCACATGTTCAACTTGGGCTTCTCGACAGGTACAACATGCAGTGCAGGAAATGCTTACACTTCAGGAGTACCTGATTTCACCCCAGATTTTAGTGGGGTCCGAGTTTACCCAGTCTTCAGTTTTCAGTGTTTTTGAGGTTCATTCTTGTTTGTCCTTGTGATGTTTTTGTATTTTCCATGGCATTGTTCAGTATTTAGGGATGAGTATCATCGACAAAAATCTGTATCGTGATATATCGATACGATGCATGCGTATTACCAGTGCACCATACTTGTTAAGAAATATCATGAAATACCGGTATACCATTACACCACTATCAGTATTCTGGGGGTTTTTGTTCTTGATTACTGCTTGGTATTTCTTCAACTTCTCTACTATATCATTACAAAAGTGTATCTCATTCTGGTAAAAAAGTAACAACCGCATTGCAGTTTTATCATGTTGAATGAATCTATTCTAACAGACAAAAATTGTCCTGGCTATTAAGCCTATTTAAAGTGTAATAGTATTACATGTATATGAAATTGTCCTGGCTATTTGCAGTGTTATAGTATTATATGTAACTGATCTATGTGAGAAAATTGTCCATGCTACTTGCAGTGTTATATTATTACATGTATCTGTTCTATATGACAAAAATTGTCTTCGCTACTCCCAGTGCTATAGTATTACATGTATATGTTCTATGTGACAAAAATTGTCCTCGCTACTCGCAGTGCTATAGTATTACATGTATCTGTTCTATGTGACAAAAAATTGTCCTCGCTACTCCACTCGCAGTGCTATAGTATTACATGTATCTGTTCTATGTGACAAAAATTGTCCTCGCTACTCACAGTGCTATAGTATTACATGTATCTGTTCTATGTGACAAAAATTGTCCTCATTATTCGCAGTGCTATAGAATTACATATATCTGCTCTATGTGACAAAAATTGTCCTCGCTACTAGCAGTGCTATATTATTACATGTATATGTTCTATGTGACAAAAATTGTCCTCGCTACTCGCAGTGCTATGGTATTACATGTATCTGTCCTATGTGACAAAAAGTGTCCTCGCTACTCGCAGTGCTATAGTATTACATGTATCTGTTCTATGTGACAAAAATTGTCCTCGCTACTCGCAGTGCTATAGCATTACATGTATCTGTTCTATGTGAGAAAAATTGTCCTCGCTACTCGCAGTGCTATAGTATTACATGTATCTGTTCTATGTGACAAACAATGTCCTCGCTACTCACAGTGCTATAGTATTACATGTATTTGTTCTGTGTGGCAAAACTGTCCGGGGTATTTGCAGTGTTCCAGTATAACATGTGTCTGTTCTGTGTGACAAAAATTGTCCTGGCTCATCAGAGTGTTATAGTTTTACATGTATCTGTTCTATGTGACAAAAATTGTCGATACTGCTCGCAGTGTTATAGAGAAAATATAGTATTACATGTACAATGTATCTGTTCTGTTACAAAAACTGTCCATACTAATTGCAGTTTTATAGCATGTATCTGTTCTACGTGACAAAAATTGTCCTGGCTACTTGCAGTGTTTTAGTATTACATG
Source organism: Gigantidas platifrons (assembly GCA_002080005.1). NCBI lineage: Eukaryota > Metazoa > Mollusca > Bivalvia > Mytilida > Modiolidae > Gigantidas > Gigantidas platifrons. Next base: position 53,514 of record MJUT01032684.1, read on the forward strand.
TATCTGTTCTGTGTGACAAAAATTGTCCTCGCTACTCGCAGTGCTATAGTATTACATGTATCTGTTATATGTGACAAAAATTGTCCTCGCTACTCGCAGTGCTATAGTATTACATGTATCTGTTCTATGTGACAAATATTGTCCTCGCTACTCGCAGTGCTATAGTATTACATGTATCTGTTCTACATGACAAAAATTGTCCTCACTATTCTCAGTGCTATAGTATGACATGAATCGGTTCTATGTCACAAAAATTGTCCTCGCTACTCGCAGTGCTATAGTATTACATATATCTGTTATATGTGACAAAAATTGTCCTCGCTACTCGCAGTGCTATAGTATTACATGTATCTGTTCTATGTGACAAAAAATTGTCCTCGCTACTCCCAGTGCTATAGTATTACATGTATCTGTTCTATGTGACAAAAATTGTCATCGCTACTCGCAGTGCTATAGCATTACATGTATCTGTTCTATGTGACCAAAATTGTCCTCGCTACTCGCAGTGCTATAGTATTACATGTATCTGTTCTATGTGACAAAAATTGTCCTCGCTACTCACAGTGATATAGTATTACATGTATTTGTTCTGTGTGGCAAAACTGTCCGGGATATTTGCAGTGTTCCAGTATAACATGTGTCTGTTCTGTGTGACAAAAATTGTCCTGGCTCATCAGAGTGTTATAGTTTTACATGTATCTGTTCTATGTGACAAAAATTGTCGATACTGCTCGCAGTGTTATAGAAAAAATATAGTATTACATGTACAATGTATCTGTTCTGTTACAAAAACTGTCCATACTAATTGCAGTTTTATAGCATGTATCTGTTCTACGTGACAAAAATTGTCCTGGCTACTTGCAGTGTTTTAGTATTACATGTATCTACTCTATGTGACATAAATAGTTTTGTTTACTTATTTGCCACATTAGAATGTCATGAAAATCATTTTTTTTCGAGGCTAGTTTTCTTTTTTTCAGCCTCAAATTGTTTGGTCAGATTGTAAACGTTCAAATTTGCGGCTCACTTTTTTTGGTGGATCATCCATGGTGAAGCTTTTGAAGCATTGCAATACCCGTCAGACAATGTATTAATCGTTGAAAGTCCTTTCTTAGTCGTCTAAGTTTACATATTTGCTGAACGCAGCCATCTTTGTAACCTCTGAGCATGCGCACCCGTAAACGTCACTGTTTTATGCATTCCGTTTTGACACATTTTTTGTCCATTAATATACCTCTTTCATTGGCCAATTTTGAATTTTTGGACACAACAGACCGTGGAGCATGACGGCAACGGTACATGGAACAGCATGCTCCGCGGTCTGTAGTGTCCATAAATTCTAAATTGACCAATGAAAACGTTCAAAATAACTAGCTTGCACCGAGTTTCAGAATACCCGGCGTGCTATATTAGCCAATTTTCTCATGTTTCTCTGTTGAAAATGGGGTAATTTGTATTGAAGTGTTTGTAGAATGGATGGATTTTGATAAAATTAATGTCTAAGGGATTATAATATCACTTTGTTTTCTGTTGTTAGAATACCCAATTATTTGTCTCATCGGTTTACTAAAATTGAATTTAACTGCTATTGTCATATATGTGATAGTTGATGAAGAAGAAGGGTGTGGAAAAATTTTCAAGAATTTTCAAGAATCTGTTAAAAGGATTATACTTTATTTTGTGGGCTATAAATAATATCAATTTCTTGGTAACGTTCCAGGTATTGGTATGAAGTATTGTTAAAATGTAGATGGCTAATATTTATATACCATTATACAGAAAAGATTCTTGAGACCTGCTAATCTGGGTCACGGGTCACTGTGAGTAGTATGTGTAGTCTATTTTTATCTTGGACAATAGTTTATAAATATAGAATCTTGCCAATGTAAAGGAAAGATGCTATGTTATATTTATTCATTTCTTTGATTCTGGAATATTGTTGACCTGCTAATCTGGGTCACGGGTCACTGTGAGTAGCATGTGTAGTCTATTTTTATCTTGGACAATAGTTTATAAATATAGAATCTTGACAATGTAAAGGAAAGATGCTATGTTATATTTATTCATTTCTTTGATTCTGGAATATTGTTGACCTGCTAATATGGGTCATGGGTCACGTAATCTGGGTCACGGGTCACTGTGAGTAGCATGTGTAGTCTATTTTTATCTTGGACAATAGTTTATAAATATAGAATCTTGACAATGTAAAGGAAAGATACTATGTTATATTTATTCATTTGTTTGATTCTGGAATATTGTTGATCATTGATTTAAACAAGAAAAAAAGGGAAAAAAGGGGGCGAATTTTACAGTTAAATAAATGTTATGTTTCGACAGTTTAAAAAGAAAAATATAAATTTGTTGCGACTAAAGCTTAAATCAGCGTTAAAAATTGTTCTTAGATAAAAAAAAACTTTCTAAGCGACCTTGCTGTAGCTTTCTATATTTTGTTGATGATGCCATGGCATGCCATTAGAAATTAGTAGAAAACAATAAGAAGCGAATTTTATCGAAAAGGAATCCGCGTTAAATCATAACATCATAATTTATGAAAGTCAGTCAAAAATGACTTCAAGATGATTTTCTGATTAATCGTAGACTGCTTCAAAAGTTCAAAAGTAATTATTTAGATAAACTAAAAGGGCAATGCAACGGGTAAAAATATATAATGATTTATTACATTTAACAGGCGAATAAATGAATGCTGATATCCTTGATAGAGGGACAGAAGACCGCACCCCCCCCTCTCTCTCTCTTTTTTTTTGGGGTGTTTTTGTTTAGGGGGAGGGGCGCACGTCCCTTCCGCCCCCTCTGGATCCGCCACTGAGCTATATAGTTAACTATCAATGTCAGATTCTGTTTTATAGATTCAGCTATATAGTAAACTAACATTGTCAGATTCTTTTGATACAGATTCAGCTATATAGTTAACTAACATTGTCAGATTCTTTTTATACAGATTCAGCTATATAGTTAACTAACATTGTCAGATTCTTTTCATACAGATTCAGTTATATAGTTAACTAACGTTGTCAGATTCTTTTTATACAGATTCAGTTATATAGTAAACTAACAATGTCAGATTTTTTTTTTTTGATTTTTTTAATAGATTCACCCATATAATTTACTAACTCTGTCAGATTCTTTTTTGCATAGATTCACCATGGCAACACCCAATTTCTGTGATCCATGTACAGATGAAGGCAAAAATTCCAAAGCCATAAAATACTGTACCAACTGCGAGGAACAATTTTGCGGAGAATGTTTAGGATCTCATCTTCGTTTTAGAAAATTCAAGTCTCACCATGTAATTGATTTGTCGTCCATAGGATCAAGAATACCAACACCTTCTAAAATAAACTGTGAGATCCACACAGGCATCCAGATTGATTATTTTTGCAGTCAACATGATGATGTTTGCTGTAGAGCGTGCATCCCTGATCTCCATAGCTCTTGTAAAAATGTTTTACCTTTAGATTTTGCGTCGAAGGATGTCAAACATTCGTCTTTACTTTCTGATACACTAAAGGAACTTGATCATATGACTGAAACACTAAAAAAAATAGTATCGAACAGAGAAGACAATAAAAAGGTACTTCAAAAGAGCAAGATGTCAATAATAAAACAAATTAGTGTCATGAAGTCCAAGTTATTAAAACACATAGATGAACTTGAACAAAAGTTAATCACTAAACTTACATCTATCAAAGAGAAAAATGAGACGAAAATAAAGAAAGAGAAAGATGAAATGTCACGTTTGGTGTCTTGTTTGAAAGATGAAAAACAAGAACTAGAATTCCATAAAAATAATTCGTCAAATAATCAGCTGTTTGTGGTTTTACGTAAGCAAATAACAAACATACGGAAGAGGGACACCAAGATCCAAGAGATGACGTCTACTATTAAGGACATTG
>MJUT01032689.1:43452-54005 GCA_002080005.1 Gigantidas platifrons
GGACTCTACTACAGTATATAAAACACAAAACACACACACACAAAAACAATTAATAGATTTAAATTATCATATTAATAATTTATTTTTTCCTTTAAAAAATAACAATATTTCATGTATCGTTTTAGACAAGTTCTACATTTGTCAAGATCACGATCAGTGTAAACAAAGATGAGTCAGAAACCGAAGGAGTTGTTCACTAGGAGTTATCGGTTGCGCAATCGTATATCAGATAGTAACAACCGAGTAAGCGTAAATTATGAAGGCATAGATTTCGATACTCTACCAGAGAATGAGATACTGAAGATATCAACTCAAATATCATTGGAAGTAGAAGAAAAGTCTAAGGGAGAAAGCAGTGACAACAATCACGTAAATACCAATGTTCCCAGATTAACAGATAGGAGACAAGTATATATTTCCCCGAATATTGATAAGAACACTGATCATATATTACGTTCCATTGAATGTAAAACGCTTATCGAAAATATCGATGCGGTTCAGAATGCAAATGATGACCCTGATACGACGAGTGAACATCAGAAGTACATCCAAACGACATCGAATCCGACCAATGAAGGTGGATGCAATGTTACCACACAAGACAAAAATGAAGCTGAAAGGACTACATATCAAAGCGATAACAGCAGAGCCAACAGTAAAGATGTAGAGGAAGGATATAACGGATATTCATGTACAGCATCCTCCAACGATAAGTGTCAATCGCCAACGTCTTTATCTCGAAGTCCTGATATCATGACTGTACACAAGCAAAGTAGACCCTATCGGCACGAAAAGAGTGATGTTAATCGACGTAGACATCAATATCAAACTATAGAAGAAACTTATAAAGGTGCACAGAAGAAAACTACCAATAGCCATAGTAGTGAGGAACAGACTAATACATCTAGGAGAGGGGAAGAATATGAAGAAAGATTTGGCGACCATTTGCGGACATGTCTGTCATCTACGTCATCTAGAAATGACGTCACTGGACATCACAAGTCAGACGAAAGACGACGATCGAATACTAGAGATGGAGACAATAGATGTGGGCGACAACACCCGCCAACGAGTAGTAGAAATATTGTTCACGTGAAGGAGTCCGACAGAAGACGATCGAATACACCTGACAATAGACGACCAATGAAAAGACAACATAGTTCCGTAGACTCTGATAGCAACAGAAGTCGAAAGTATCAACGAGTGGAAAAGGAACACTCAAGCTGTGACAAACATTTCACATCTAACGACAGTGGGAATTGTACTGAGAGAAGGTCAGATCTGGGTGTGAATGATGCACGTAAGCACATACTTGCGAGAAGGTCAGATCTCGGGAATGGACTTAAACATGAACCGGAGAGTTCAAATCTGAGGAATGCACACACACATTGTCCTGGGGGTAGGTTAGATCGGGGCGATACACACAAACAGGAATTGGCATGTAGGAGGCCTACAACAAATGAATATTCAAGGAATGATAATGGCAAAAGAAAAATAAATAATGGAGAATGTAACACTACACAACACAAACTTTCAAAAATATGTGAGCATACGTCTGACGGAAGATCATCATCAAAGCCAAGCAGAACTGCTGAACGATTATACAATGATGCAAGAAATAACCTTGAGGGAAACCGTCACGAGTACAATTCAGTTCGGAACACTTTTAATAAAAATAATAGACAAGATGCTGGGAAAGTCGAGAGAAACCGTTTATCAAAGTCAAGCCTAAAAATAGATTTACTGAGATTGTCAGCGATGGATGCAGATGGGTTAGCGAGTTACTTGAGTACTTACCAAGATGATGTCGACTCGTTTCTCTTGGAACATAAAAGCATTGAAAATATTGCTCTGTTCCTAGAAATATTTGCTCGGTTATGCGAATCAACGAGTCATTGTTTAGTTAAAAAGGCGCTGTATTATCTCAAAGAAAGAAAGTTTTTCGACCGACAGGACATAAAGGAAACTATTTGTACATTACGGAAGAGACAAATTACAACATTTGATGAAAACCACATCAACTTGATAAAGAATTTAATGATCTTGATCAGTGGCCTTTCAATTCATCTGAAGTGTGGGCCTACTGAACTGCTGCAGACGTTAGATTCATTAGAATTCGGGGTATTACAAAAAATCAGTGACGATGCACAGAAAAACGAAATCATGTCCTTAATACAAACGATTCGGGACATATGGGACAATAAAACATCTAGTGTTACTATAAACATAGATACGTCTGAACTTTCGATTCTCCCAGATATTTCCGAAATTGAAGATTTCGAACACTCAAATATTCCGGAAAAGTTTGACAATGAATCGGAATACCTTACGAGATTATTTATGGTTCACCGACAAGATTTTATACGTCCTCTTTGCAAAGGATTATGTGATTTGAAGAAAGATATAGTTAAAGACCCTTCATGTCTCAGCAAAAGATGGACGCACGACTTTATCAGAGTTTATAGAAATATACAGTTTCTCTCAAGATGTTGTAATCAACAGAATGGCGTAACCTGGAGAATAAGTTTTAATGTTGCACAGAATAGGAACATCAATTGGCTAAAACGAAAACTATTAACCTTTGGGTCACTTGTTTGTTTAACTAACACGTCATTTTCATTTATACAGTATGCAACTGTTGTCGAAAGTAAACCGGAAGACTTAAAACCAGGCCATGTGGAAATAAAGTTCATTGAACATTCAGCAATATCTTCAATGCTTAGGCAGACAAATGACATTATACTTGTTGAGAGCCAGACTTTCTTTCCAGCGTATTTCCACACGTTAGAATCGATCAAGAATATGCATGGTCTGGTATCGACAAAAAAGAGTAAATTACCTTTCGGTGAACAATTAGTTTCTTTGTGTGTTAACATTGAACAACCTGAATACTTACGTTCGGCGTCTTGTAAAGATGGTTTTGATTTTAGTTGTTTTGAATCTGGGTTAGGCACCATAGATATATCAAAGGAACAAAACTGGCCAAATGCATCTACTCTTAGTCTTGATGATTCACAATACGATGCATTTGTTACTGCAATGAAAAGTAAGCTCGCTTTAATACAGGGACCTCCTGGGACAGGCAAAACGGTGGTTGGTTTGAAAATAGCCGAACTTTTGTTAAATAATATCCACGTTTGGAGAAATGAAAATGAAGAAAAAGATGGACCCTTTCTGTTGATCAGTTATACAAATCATGCACTTGATCAATTTTTATTAGATATTACAAAACGCGTTCCAGGTTTAGAACAAAAGGACGTTGTTAGACTGGGATCAAGATCTGAGGTAGAAGAATTGAAACGACACAATTTATCCGTTCTCAGAAAAGACCGCTATAGTTACAAGACGGTCGAGTGTATTCGCGGTAGCCGACGGAATAGGAGAGTTGTGACACGAACTGTCCGTGAAGTTACAAATCGGTGTAACGTTATTGCTTTCGACTCAAAAATGAACTTAAATATGAGGATTCAGAAACACGAAAACCTTAGGAAAATGCAGACAGAGCTCTTATCAGGAATAGTACATGAGGATTGGTTCTACGGTGTCAGCGGTGTAATGAATGAACATCACTACCATGGCCTTCAGGAACCGTGGACGATAATAAAATGGCTTAAGGTTATAAATGTTCTACAAGAAAATGCTTGTACGAGTGAACAAACAAGCAGCGATAATGCCATGTATGATGGTGAAGAATTTGATTTGTTCGACATGGACGAGAATACAAGAGATGATGGAGATGATGACTCTGAAACCTATGACAACAATTTCACAACGAGGCAGGAATATATGCATTTAGATATTGACTTGTTGCATATGGCTGTTTCATCGTCTTCTATCTTTTCAAAAAAGAGCAATGACCGTTCACGCAATTTTTGGGATATATACACGTACGAGCAAAAACGCTTGTTCATGCAAAAGTTACATGAAAAAATAAAAAACACTACCGCTATGTCTAATGAAGACGTGCGTGATGTTTTTAATATACATAGATTGTCAAATGAAGGCAAGTGGAAGCTATACAAATATTGGCTCACGAAATCACTAGCTCCCTTGCGAAAGGAAATCCAGGAACGTAAAAAAAGGTATGGAAAAGCTCAAGAGCATTACAAAGATGTACAACAAGTAGCTGATATAAAGATATTACAGAGGGCTAAAATAATTGCGTGCACAACATCAAGAGCTGCACGTGATATAGAGATATTCAAAAGGGTTTCACCGAAAATTATTATATTGGAAGAAGCTGCACAAATACCAGAGCACCACGTGGTGGCCTGTGTGACGTCATCTTGCCAACAACTCATAATGATTGGTGATCATCAGCAACTACGTCCGGCCTACAATGACTATCAGACAGCAAGACAATATAAAATTAACATTTCACTTTTTGAGAGGTTAATTAGGTCACAATTTCCATACAGGACTCTCCAATATCAACACCGTATGAGACCATCAATTTCTAAGCTGCTCGTACCTCATATATATCGAGACCTTTGTAATGATGAAAGTGTTTATCATTACGAAAACATCATGGGTGTGCAAACTAATATTCATTTTATATCACATTCAAATTGTGAGGACAATGAACGTGAACATACATCAAAAAGCCACAAAAATTCACACGAAGCATCATTTTTGTGCCAGTTGTATAGATATCTAAGATTGCAAGGGTATGCCTCATCTCAAATTACAATACTTTCACCGTATTTAGATCAGATTCGGTTATTGCGTACAATAATCCGACCTATTGATGAAAAAATGAGCGAGCGGTGTCCAGATGAAAATTGGCCAGTCAAGACCGACTTTCAAAATAGAGATGTCAGAATAACAACCGTTGATAATTTTCAGGGGGAAGAAAATGACATAATACTGCTATCACTTGTCAGGAGTAATCCCCAAAACCGAATTGGTTATTTGTCAGAGCCCAATAGAATTTGTGTGGCTTTGTCCAGGGCGAAAAAGGGTCTCTATGTTATTGGAAATTTTGAACAGTTGAAGACTAAATCTAAGCTATGGGAGAAAATTGTTGATGATGCTCTTAAAAGAGAGTTTCTAGATAATCGGCTAGAATTAATTTGTCAAAACCATAAAATATCCACCTTCGTTACAAATGATGTAGACTTTAATTTGGTTGTTGATGGAGGCTGTCAAAAGGAATGCGAATTCAAAAGAAATTGTGGCCATTATTGCTCAAGAAAATGCCACAAGGACGATGATCGACACCAGGAACAATGCATCAAGCGGTGTCCTGAGGAACTGTGTGTAAGAGGCCACAAATGTACTAAAACATGTCACTTTCCCAAGAAATGTGGTCTATGCTTCGAACGTGTGGAAAAGGTTATTCCAAAATGCAAACATGAAATATTTATGCCATGTCATAAAGATCCCAGTCTAGGCATATGCGACAGGCCTTGCAGATTTCATATATCATGTGGTCATCGTTGTCAGGAAAGATGCACACAACCGTGCAATACAGAACAGAACTGCCATGAGCTGGTAAAAGCAACTGGGCGATGTGGACACGAGGTTCAGGGCGATTGTTGTGATAAATATGACCCACCGTGCAAAATGAACTGTCCTGAAATGCTAGAATGTGGACATCGATGTTCAGGTAATTGCTCGTCATGCAGTCAAGGTCGGTTGCACGTGCCTTGTTCAAAGACGTGTAATATAATCTTAGTTTGTGGTCACATGTGCAGAGACAGGTGTAACTATGCCTGTGGACCATGTAAATCAATATGTCAGCGGCGATGTCCTCATGGTGATAGATGTACTAACACATGTAGCAATCCATGCAATATATGCAGGGAACCATGTATTTGGAAATGCACAAAGCGATGCCCTAATGCTTATACATGTGAACAAATGTGCTCCAAAAAGTGTGACAGACCAAAGTGCAACACTCCATGTATTTATTTACTGAATTGTTTCCATACGTGTCCTGGTTTACTATGCGAGACAAAATGTATCAGAACATGCAAAGTATGTGATCGCGATAAACTGACTGAAATATTTTTTGGAAAAGAAGACAAAGACGATGCCGTGTTCATTCAGTTAGAAGACTGTGTATGCATATTTGAAGTGACAGGCTTTGATAATTATGTCAAAATAAATATTGCTAACAGCAACGGTATAATGTCTCTGAAATGTCCGAGATGCTCTACAAAAATAACAACTTCTAGCAGATACCGTAATGAACTGCGATTAAATAATAATGACATTGAAAACGTGTTTAAGACAATGCGTGATATGGAGGAATCGATTGATTGTCACACGAAAAGAAGGCAAGTGCGTTCTATCGTTAATAAAACTTGCCATTACTTGGGTCCTAGGGTATTTGAGAAGTTTAGCATACAGGTAAATAGGACCAAGTCTACCACCACGTTAGAGATGATTTCTAATTCATGTACATTTATTAAGCAAGTAGACAAATGCGAGACAATAATAAAGGTACTTGGTATTTATCCAGTTCTGTTAGCATGGGCAAAACGTCTTAGGCATTGGGTACTTATGAAGAGAGAGAGATTTTCGGAACAAGAGCACAAGGAATTTGCCTTAGAAATACGCAGATTGAACCTTGTTATTGACATTCATATATTCAAAAAAGAGCTAATTGGCCGTAGAACTGAAGAAGAACTATCACTATCTGGCATAAGTAGTGAAGAACTATTACCCACTGATGAAAGTACTGAAGAAGAAGAAGAAGAAGAAGAAGAAGAACTATCACTCACTGAAGAAAGTACTGAAGAAGAAGTATCAGTAACTGACCAAATTACTGAAAAAGACCTGTCACTAATTGATCAGAGAACTGAAAAGGAACTATTTGATCAGAGAACTAGAGAAGAACTAACTGGTCAGAGAACTGGAGAAGAACTAATTTACAAGAGAAGTGGAGAACTAATGGATCAGGGAACTGGAGAGCTAATTGATGAGGGAACTGAAAAAATTATTTATCAGAGAACAGAAGAACTAATCGACCAGAGAACTGTAGAAGAACTAATTGACAAAAGAACTGAAGAAGAACTAATTGACAAAAGAACTGAAGAAGAATTAAATAATCAGAGAACTGATGGAGAACTAATTGATGAGAGAACTGAAGAAATAATCGACTACAGAACAGAAGAACTAATAGACCAGAGAACTGATGAGGAACCAATTGACATGAGAACTGAAGAAGAAGAAAATAAATTTCCAGAAAACATTCAGCAGCATCTGATTAAACTAGAATCGAAGACCAAGATTAACGATGATGAGCTTTCACAAATGAGGAAAGATGTGCAGGCTGCTTCAGACAGGATGATTGGATTAACTTTAGAAGAAAATGTTATGATAAAAAGAGCCATGGCAAGCGAATTTATGGGTTCGGGACATTGGTACAAGTGCATGAATGGTAAGTCTACTAAAGAGTGAGTGAGTGATTGTTGTTTAGCGCCTACTGAGCCATTTTTCAGCTATTTCATGAAGTTAGTTTTCCATGAAATTATTATGAGGACCAACACGCTTTCCTGGAGTTATATAGTGCTAGCTCACTGAAACAATAGTCCGCGGATAGACATGTTGCCCCACTCTGACACTCCTGATTACGAGTCAACCAGTCTTTGCTCTTTCTTCTTAATGCTGCTGGCTTAGTGGAGAAGCCACAAACACAAGTTTCATAGTCTTTGGTTTTACCCGATCGAGTCTCGAACCCACGGGTTAACGCACTTGCGGCGAGCACGCTAACCATTACACCACCGATGCAGTTGGAGAAGCCACAAATACAAATTTCATGGTATTTCGTCTCACCCGAACGAGTCTCGAACCCACGATTTACCGCACTCGCAGCAAGCACGCTAACACTTAAACACCACCAAAGCGGTTAAGTCTACAAAAACAACATTTAGCAAAGGAAAATCAGGATGAATAATTTTTCACTGAAATGACAGGATATTGTTCACGCTTCGTTACTCTCCACATGATCTTGTTTACGCTTCGTTACTCTCCACAGGATATTGTTCACGATATGTTATTCTCCATTCATCACCCGAATGTTGAGGTGAAAAAGCTATGCAAAAAATGGTGCTTCCGTTTATTTTCAAGGAATTCCTTTCATAATTTAGATACAATGAAAAGCTGTGATTTGATTAACTATAAAGACAATCGTCGGGACTTAGCAAAGAGTTTTAAAATGAGTAAATGACTACAAGGATTTCTCTGTCAGTTGATACATGAGTGACGAGCGGTGAACAAGTGGAGCATGAACAGCTGTGAATTACCGACGGTGCATTTTTTTTTTCTTTTTACATCCGATATTCCACCAAATCCAAAGTACTTTACTCATATGTAGAAAGCTCATATATGACCGCATCACTTGATTACGAGTGACGGAACCATAAAACTAGCTTAGCCCCTCCACAATTCATTACTTTACTCCTCCCTAAGGCATGGGTGACCTTTGCCGATTTTGTTAATCTTGTCTGTGCTTGTGATATAATGTTTTAATTGTTGGAACATTTCCGACTTTGTGGTATTTTTGCTTTGTTTGACCTTTTACCATTCTCATTATACGTTCATCGAGGGAGTCGTCGTGGTCGTGACCGTATAGTAGTTGGATTTACAACTACCTGTGCAATCAGTGTTTATTACCACTAAAGTTGTGAGTTCGAAGGTGTACTCGATACAACATTATGTAATAAAGTTTTTCAGTGAATTGTGGCAGGTTGGTGGTTTTCTCCTGTTTCCTCCACCAATAAAACTGACCGCCATGATACAACTCAAATATTATTGTAAGTGGCGTTAAACACCATATTTCTTAACCCTATACGTACATTGTTTGCATCTCATGACAGAAAAAATACTTTAGATTATACAAATATTATTATCTTTCAACATATTTTTGAATTTTGTAGGTCATTATTATTCTATTGGGGAGTGTGGAATGCCAACGGAAAAGCGGAAGTGCCCTCAATGTAATGTTACTATTGGATGAATAAACCATCTGTTATCAGATCAAAACGAGAGAGCAATGGATATGGAAACAGCTTGAAGTAACACTTTTGTCTGTAAAATTTGTCTTAAGTTATGTAAGACAATTAGACATTCCGTACAGTTCACCAAGGTTGCATGCTACAATACCACCATCCTGTGACGGACGGCATGAGCTGGCAATGACTCGATGAATTATGTTTTGTTAAGTTTTGCTGCATAGTGAGTTTTCTCATATTATGTGACTTGTATAACTTGGTATTTCACATCTATGACGCTTATCTGTCGACATCGTCATCGTCGTCGTCGTCGTCGTCATCAGTAATATGCTATATTTGTATTTGTTCTTCTCTGTCGAAAGTGTTTATCTTTTTGCGAAATGTTTGTGTTAAAATATATTGTTACTGAATATTTTGGCATATCGGGTCACAAGAACCATGTGAGCTACTGTCATCACTTTACGTCCGTCGTTGTCGTCGCATGTCAACATTTTACAAAAACCATTGTGTCAAATAACAACTTGAAAATAATATTGTTATAAGACAAGGGATTAACCCAGATCCTCGTGAATGATGAGAAGATTCTTGTTTCCACAGATTTAAGTCCCACAGTCTATGGTTTTTAAGCTCTTGTCCAAATTAAAAAAAAGGAAAATGTTCCAATTGTAATTTAAATGTAATTGTAATTTTATAGAAAATCCAATTTGTTCATGTGGAGTGGATCCTGAAACTGATGAACATTATTTGTTATACTGCACAAAATATGTTACTGCACGAAATAAGTTGAAAAATAATATAGAATTAATAAATATACCTTTTTATATTAAATGTATTACTTTATGGCGATGAAGGCGATAGTTATGAAACTAACAGCCCTATTTTTCAGCAAGTTCAATTATTTATCAAAGAAACGGGGCGCTTCACTGACTAAATTTTGAAATTACTATACCAGGATTGCAAGCATGTTTCTTTTTTCTCCTCTCTTTATTTTGTTCTTTTTTTTTCTTTTATCGTATTCAATTTCTTTTTATTGTTTTGAAAGCGAAAGCTACTTGAAGAAAATTAATCAATCAGACACAACTTATCTTAATATCCGCTCTCACACTTTCTATCATGAAAAGATGTACTCGAAATGTACTTATTTCGCTGAAGTTTACATGTCTGTTTTATCTTTGTCACCAATTGTTATCATGTTATATGTAGTATATGTCAATGCATGTATATCATGTAAATAACGGAGACGGCAATCTAAATTGTAAAATTTGTGCCTGATCCTTTTGTCTTGTTTATGACCAATAAATATGTTTAAACTATGTAATCGTATTTAATATTTAGTAGTATTGTAACATGTAAATTAATATTTGTGTTAAATTAATGACACGTGGTTTATTGGGTTTTATTGATGGGCTCTTGTTTTACTTTCATGGTGTTGTGCACTTTTTAAGGGATAACTTATTGTCAGATATTTCATAATACATCAAGCTTTAGGGAACTACCATTTAACTTTTATTAAACAAATCTTGACCCGAAAGATACAAAGGAAAATTCATCTGACTCTGCAGGTTTAGATGATAAATTCTGGTAAATATATTG
>MJUT01032696.1:16283-31257 GCA_002080005.1 Gigantidas platifrons
GGCCCATTTGCCTTGAAAATAAATACCGAAACCCTTCTGGGACCTTGTTCCGCCAACACTGACCGAGTAAAATTCTAAAGCTTCATTTAAAGTCCAAAAGTGATCGAGCATTACTGATACACCATTATAACTGTCTAAGAAATTTAACCAAACTTGTAGGTCTTTTTTCATACCAACTGATATTCGAACCTTATGCCAAGACTTTTTAACTTTACAAGAGGCATCAATAAGTCGTCGATAACATGCGCGACCGGGAACTACAACTTGGCATGCGAAATTTAACAAACCAATTATTGACTGAATCTCCCGCAAAGTGGTGTTCTTGCAGCCCAATAAAAGTTTTATTCGCTGCCTCAATTCAGTTAATTTCTCGCTCCATCGCAACTGTGTCGAATTCTATCTCTAAAAACGTCAGGGTTTTGACTGGGCGAACAGTTTTTTCCTCTGCTAATGGGACCCCCATTTTTTGCAAGCTCTTTGACAGATTGTCAAAGTATCGAAACACTGTGTGGTATTATCTTCTCCCCCAAACAAGAAATCATCAAGATAGTGAATACTATTTTTTGTCCTGGGAACAAAACTCTGTATACCAATGCAATGCGGATGAACATTTCTCAAATAACGAACAACTCACTGCGGCCCCCATTGGTAAGCATTTATCGAAATAAAAATTGCTAGAAAAACTGAACCCTAATTGATCGAAGTCTCCAGGCCAAATTCTTAATAAGCGAAAAGCGGATTTTATATCGGCTTTTGCCAAAAGTGCGCCTTTTCTCAGTTTTTTATCCATTTTAAAGGTATCGTCTATTCTGGAATATCGGACAGTACAATGCTCTTTGTCAATAACATAGCTTACCGATTTCTCTGGGGGATGTGAGAGATTCAAAATTAAGCGATATTCGCCGGGTACAGACTTTGGTATCAGAGCGAGGGGTGAAGAGCGAAAAGTCGGAAAAGGTGGTGACAATAAAGGACCCACAATACGACCAAGATAAATTTCGTTTGAAAGTTTTTCTCTTACTGCTTTTCCGTTCTGCAAAACACTATTTGAATTAGAGCATGAAGTCGGAATTCTAGGGCCAGTATACTCAAGTTTGAAATCGAATTTCAAACCCTCAATTAATTCCTGTTTAGTTTTAAAGTCGGGATAGTCCTCAAGGCAATTTTCAATCATAATTGTGTTTAAAGGGGAGTAACCCAAATTGTATAACCTTGTTTTCTCTTCATTCTGTTTAATTTTTACACCTGACAGTGGAGTGTTGTCCGTTGCATTTTCAGCATCTATGCTCAAATTTGCATTTTTTCCCGAATGTGCATCGTTCTTGATTGAAACGAAAACAAATTTGTCTTGGCCTTTGAAACCTCCCGGCCCGAAATGGGGAATTTCCCCAACTAGGAAGATTCTGTCCTGAATTAAAAGAAGAATTAAACTAACGAGGATTATCATTCCATGTTTGCATGTTTAGTCCTCTAATATGACTTGCATTATTAGCACTCGACGCATTATTTGTGGCGACATACAATATTCACAACTTTTGATCAATCAAGCCCCATGACGACGAGGGATAACGAACCTTTTTTGACATAAACTGCTCGTCGTAAATGACCCATCCGTTAATTGAGGACCTGGAGGATGCTAATCTAATATTGTGCATGTATTTCAAGTATTCCTTTGCCTTTGATGGTCATTTCTCTAGCAATATATCTATATAAATGATAAAAGCTGTTGTCCAATTATGTATATATTGTTAATAGTTTTCCATATTTTGCATTGAGATCCATATATGGATAGGCTCCGCCCATCGCGAGAGTCTACGTAAGGTGTCATGGCGAACAATCTATTTTGATCTTCTACCCGGTTGGGCAAGTCTACTGATGGTTGCCTGACAGTGTTGTGATGCGGAGGCCCCCCTTCGGCTAATTATGTCTGCATGAAATTTCTGGGAGCAGGATGAACGCTGACATTTTCCGTCGCATCAGGCGTGGTATTTCTAGCTTTCCTTTTCCGACCTCTGGAAAAGTTTTCAGGGCCAAACGAGACGATCCTGCTGCTGAAGGAATGCTCTTTCTCGCCGGCTGTCTGGTTCTTCTTGGAGGCTTCATTATGATACCCGATGGCTATAGATTTGCTTAGTTTCGATAGCTTGCCGATCTACAGCTAGGGAAGCTTCCCGAAAATCACGTCATATATCAGAGATGATAATATCAGAAACCGTAACGGTTTCAATTCCGGAAAATCAATTAAACTTTTATTAAATTTGTTTTATCCTTAATATGATAACCACTATTATATCATATTATATCATTAGTCTTTATCCCAATATATGACAATTTAGGTCATGCTTTACTGATAATCAACAGATATGTACTGTAAAACCTTTTATATAATTCAATGTCTAAAGTGCACAAGAAACCTTGACGGAAGAAAATAAAGAAAAGGTAAATATACTATCCCTCTAAAACTAACATTAATATATATACATGTACATTGTTTGCTTCCATTTTCACACACCTTTTAAAAAACCCAATAAAGTATGCATGTTGGTTTTTTTTAAATGTCATTTTGACATTTTGCCAGTAATTCTTTATTCTGATTAATTCTAAAACATAAATACATTTTATTAACGGTAGTTAAATAAGTTATTTATAATACAAACCAATTGATTGTTACCTATTATTTTTCGTCATGTTATTAGTGTTGTAAGATATTTACAAGTTCACTATTGCTATTTCTGAACACATTAATATTCTAGTTTCATTTTCAGAGTATTTGGAAAACAGTAAAATATGAGTCATTTAAAAAAAAGTCCATTTGATATCTTGCCAGTAATTCTTGACACTTGATCGATTCTTTAATAAATATAAATTCTATTAGCTATATATCATAACTTCAACCATTCTGATATAAAGTAAGACGCATATTGTAGATGATTGATTTGATTTTTAGTGTTTTAACGCCACTTTCAACAATATTTCAGCTACTAGGAAGTATATCATGGTGACCAGTTTTAGTGGTGGAGGAAGCCGGAGAGAACCACCTACCATGGGCAAGCAACTGGTAAACTTTATCACTTGCGGCTGCGAGTCGAGTGCACCCTTTTCATACGCCGGTTTTTAAGCGGGACGTATTATGGTATATCGATATCCGTCCGTCCGTCCGTTTCACATGTCTCGCTCTAACTTAAGAACCCGTTGGCCAATTCACTTCAAATTTCACAGAGTTATTGGAACTGATGGTCGTACGGTCTGTATACTTTATGGTGAAATTTCGATTTTCATTCCAGAGTTATGGGACCTTATTCATCAAATTGTACGTGATTTTAAGGCAATTTTTCGTATGTCGCGCTGTAAATTGAGAACACCTTGGCCAATTCACTTCAAGCTTCGCACAGTTATTGGAATTGATAGTCTGTATACTTTTTGGTGAAATTTCGATTTTTCATTCCAGAGTTATGGGAAAGAAAATCTTTACAAATAGTGTATGAATGTTGACGACGGGCGTATCATGCGCTCTTGGGGCAGCTGTTTATTTGTAATTTACAATGCCGGGCGTGCACCCACGCCGTATTGGTGATAGGCTTGTATGAGTTATTAGATCCAACGACCTAACTCATTGAGCCACCCGGGCCCCTCGCATTTTATAGCATTACAGATAAATATATATGTATATACTATCATATTTACATAAAACCCACTATTTTGTCGGTATTTCTTTTCGCCTCGTGAGACTTAAGTAGTATATAGCGATTGTCTATAAAGATCCAGTGAAGTGCCGATTGCATAACCACGTGGTAACCCTATCTCTAACCATAACCATAACCCTAACCCTAATCCTAACCCTAACCCTAACACCAAGACCTAACCCTAATAACAAAACCTAAAAAAAAGTATTAGATAATACAAATGCGATACAATTTGTATCCGTGCATACACGTAAGTTTTTGGAAAATAGACTCGAAATCGTCCTCCTGCGTTATCGTTAAACATGTCCAGTGAGTCTTCGGTATTGACAAATACGTAAAACTGCTCCATCGTTCTCGAATATTATTATTTTGTCATCACCCTCTTATAGGAATAAAGTTTATAAGAGGCGGAACTCTCTCTTATAGATTTACGAAGAAGAAAGAGACAGCAACTTTATAAGAGGAAGACTTTACCTTCGATAATTGGTCATCATGTTTTGCGTCAGTTGTGACAAGACCTTCGCGAGAAGAGACAACATGTTTAGACATTTTCGAAACAAAAACGGAACCAGTCAATGGTATCCACAGAACCATCATTCGTATCCACCGCCGCCAACATCATCACCAATACAGACATACCAGGAATAAAGGAGGCATCATGTATATCCACCACCGCCACCGCCATCACCAATACAGACATATACATAATCGTGGATATCCACCACCACCGCCACCAATGAAGTAGAGAACGAGTTTCATTTCCGACATTACGGGACCGACCGCTGTGGAAAGACGTATTTCGTTAAAACGTTGTTACAAAACTGTCGGACTAAGATGGTACCACCGCCACATCGTCAGGATGTACAAGAGATGGCAACCCCTCTACGACGTCATCCGAAAGACCGTGTTCCCACAAGTATAATTTCGTCGAGGCATCCCGATGGACCTGGACAGCGACAACTTCTTCGATCCGCGAATACGAAACGTGATAGTCTTGGACGACTTGATGTCGACCGCGGCTAAGGATTCGAGAATCAACGATCTCTTTACCTAGGGAAGTCATCACCGACACTTGACGGAAATTGCCCTGAACCAAAACATGTACTTTGGTAAAGATCCCACACAGAGGAGAAATTGTCACTACCTGGTCCTGTTCAAGAATCCGATAGATCGACAACCCATCGCGACGCTCGGAAGACAGATGTACCCCAGACAGACCAACAACTTTTTACATAATTTCGAACAAGTCACGAAGGAAACCTACTCGTACCTAGTCGTGGATCTGAAACCCGAAACCCCGGAATGGAGGAAACTATATGTACATACCAACGTCTTCGAGGAAGAAGCATCTGCCGACATGCAGACCGATCAGATGGACTCCCTAGAGAACCCGCTAGCCACGACTCCCGATTCTTTACTTCTGCGCACCGACGTATTGGGAACAGGTATCGAGAAGAAGAAAGATGAAGAAGCGGAGGCGGAGGAGGAGGCGGCGGAGGATGAACACCCGGACCTCTTAGCCTGTCGACCCTGTGGGGTTTGAAAGAGTACCAGATACGTGGATGTCCCGTCGAGGCCAAGATATGTAAGAGAGAAGACGAAGGCAGCTACGGCTACGAACTAGAATGCTACCTTAAAGATCTGCCGGCGACCGTGTGTTGCGCCGACCAATTCTCCGCCCGAGTAGAGAACCGAACCCAGAGTTTCGTCGTCAACACGGACTCTTGCGATCGAAAAGGGACACACAGGGTGGCATTTCATTTCCCAAAAGAAGGACCCGCCGAATATTTCGATTCGTTCGGACGAGCACCGGAAACGTATCACCGTCGCTTCCGAAACGTGCTGATCGCCAACGGACCGCAATACAAGTTCAACACAGTTCGTGTTCAACCCGAGGAAGGCGACAACTGTGGACTCTATTGCGTTCACTTCGTCAAGTACAGATATAAGAACGTTACCCTGGAAGATATCGTGAATGAATTCTCCGCTCGAGACCCAAAGACGATCGAGGCCGAATTGAAAGACATATACGAATAAATTTTGTGAATAAAAAGAATTGGATTATAATTTTCGTTATTGTTGACGCCCTACTTAATATTCCCCATACCTACCTGGATAAAATATTGCCAGCGGCGAATGAATGGGATAAGACACTTGAATACATTTAACCATACTTCCCTTTAAACATACACATTGAATTATCTCCTATTCTAGAAAATTGTACCAATTATCATACAAAATACACGGACAACGATAGTAAAATCGCGCGTATAGCATTTTTCATGACTCACACTCGTTACGTTTTTAACGTACGTTCAGAGTTACTTCCCTTTGAATACGTTTAACCATACGTGTAATTACCTCCCTTTGAACATACACATTGAGTTATCTCTCATCGAACATACAAACCGAATAAAGTTTGAATAGGTTTGTCTTGATCCATTATACATAATAATTAAGAGGGTTTTATCTTTTTTCTGTTAAAATCAAACTTCATTGTCATGGGACAAGTACTTTTTAGCTTTGTTGACTAACTATGAATACATCGGGTATGTGTTTTATTTTTATTCTCATTCGTATTTATAGATAACAAACATATTAGCTCAGGTGGGCTTTATTTACTTTGATTAAACGGATAAGAATTTTATCGCATTAGTCTATTAAACCTATTATGCATAAGATACAGTACTTTTGAAACAAAAGAAGTGGCGCATTTGTTTACTTATTTATTTACAATATGTAATTTTGTTTGAACAGTTGAATTGTTTTGTCCATTATACACTGAACCGCAAAAGAAACGTCGTATTTTCCGAAAACTAAAATTTTGAAATCTTTTGACAAAATTTATTGATTCATTTTGGTTAAGGTATTTCACCTTTAAATCATGCTACAATCGCATTTAAATCTCTGTTACGGCTGACCGCGTTCATTAAATCGGTCGTCCTAATTTTTGTTGTGCTGGGCTCGTGGGACACGTTCCGAAGTTAAATTTCATGATGATGATATGCACGCTGAAATGCAGTACTGATGCCACGACTGAACCCACGACAAAGAGAACAGGCAATTGGACGTTTGAATGCTGGACAGCGGCCTCAAGTCGTTGCAAATGCATTTAACTGCAATGTACGCACTATCCAACGTCTACGCGAACGCCACAATGCAACAAACAGCACAAATGATCGCACACGTAGTGGTCGCCCCAGAGTAACAACAGAGCGTCAGGATCGCTATATCTTGAGACAGCATCTCCATAACCGGTTCCTCTGCGCAACTCATACTGCTCGGCAGACAATAGGCATTAACCAGAGACCAATTAGCGATGATACAGTCCGGCGCCGATTGAAGTCCCGTAACCTGAGATGTCGTCGTCCTGCTAGGGGTCCTATCCTCGCACCACGTCATCGCCGTGAACGACTACAGTGGGCCACCCATCGTCAAAATTGGCGACATCAGCAGTGGAGGACGGTTATCTTTTCAGACGAAAGCCGTTACTGCATTTCAAATGCAGATGGCAGGGCGCGAATCTGGAGAAGACCGGGCGAAAGGTATGCTGATAACTGCATGATGGAAGCAAATGTATGGGGAGGCCCAAGCATTATGGTATGGGGTGGAATCGGCTTGAACCAGAAATTAGGGCCTGTTGTATTCCAAGATCTGGGTCCGGGTAGAGGAAATGGTGTTAATGCAGTCCGTTATACCGATCAAGTTCTACGACCGCATGTTGTGCCACATTTTGCACGACACCAAAACCACACTTTAGTTTAAACAATATTTATTTGAATGAAATAAAGACATAGTTGCAAACATAAGATAATCAGCATAGTAAATACAAAGTATATATATCAAAGGGATTCAGTAACAAGTTATTCAAACTTATGTAAATCCGTCTCCCTATCTAATGAATATTGTTGCATTAAGTAGTCAACAGTGATACATGTCTAAATGTATATATCTGTAAAATAAATAGGAATCTGCCAAGTCGGAATGTGTCGAGAAACCAAAAAATATTATGCAGGTTCTGCTGGATTGATACCATAAGTTAATTATCAATTCAATCGAATCTTTTTGTTTGTGGAATGTACTGGGATACCTTTATAAAGATAGCTCTATTTTCATCTTCGGAAAGAAGGTTGTTGCCGAAAAGAAGTGTTCTTACATTTATGTTACCTAGTAAACAAATAGTAGTATTTCTAGTATTGGAATAATTTGGACATCGAAGAAAGTAATGCTCGGTATTTTCTACATCACCACACGTACATAAATTCGAGTCTATGATATTTTTCCTAAATAAATGATCCTTGAGTAAGCTAGAATGTAAACGGAGCCTTGCCAGTAATATTTGCGATTTTCTACAACCAAAGTTGTAATATTTCGGAATTTTAACTAAGTTTCTATTCAAAAAATGTTTAAAACTATATTTGGATTGGTTGTTACGCACTTCGAGCGGAAGGTTATTCCAAAGTTTCACCGATGACGGCAAAAACGAATTTTGATAGTAGGAAGTTCTACAGTTTATATAAAACCACACTTTCCAACATGACAATGCACGTGCGCATTCTGCAAGAGCTACAAGGGACTTTCTACAGCAGAACAACATTACAGTAATGCCTTGGCCCGCTCTTAGTCCCGACTTAAACCCAATTGAACATCTGTGGGACGAAATTCAGAGAAACTTAATGAAGTCCGTCCAAGTCATACAACTGCTGTGGAACTTCAGGCATCTTTTATACAGGTGTGGGCTAGGATTCCTATGAACTTTATCAACCGTCTGATTCATTCCATGTACAGGAGATGTCGGGCCGTAATCAACTCCAATGGAGGACACACACGCTACTGAGTGGTGACCTGTATTGATCGGTCTTGTGATGTAGTGGTGAAAAACATTATCAATGAACAGTGAGTGAACTGAAAGGATGTAAATCTGTGCTATAACAATGAATTTTATACTTCAATTAAATAAAAAATATGCCATTTATTTTTGTATCATTTTTGCCTCTAATTACTGCGACGTTTCTTTTGCGGTTCAGTATAGATAGAGGGTACAATATATCGAGCGCTTTATATTTACCGTATTGAATTTAATATATTACAAAACAATCTTGACGTATGTCTTTCCAGACATTGTAATGATGGACATTAGTATGTGCAATCACTGTATTGGATTTATATAAAATGGATGTAAGTCTTTACGTTCAATTATGTGATTACGTTTTCGTTTTGTGAAATAGGTTTGATTTGGTGCGATTTGATTATTAGTGAAGAATGATTCGATCGTTGTTGCTATCTACAATACTTTGTTTACATATGATTGTCGGGTAAACATCGGATAACAAATGTATGTACGGGGGTTTTTTATTTACTTACGGATAAGAATTTTATCGCATTCCTCTTATCTAATAGGGTTAGTGTTATATTTAGGGTTACTGTTACCTTGATAGATAAGAAATGTGTATGCACGGATACATTTTTTATCGCATTTGTATAATCAAAGACTTTTTTTTAGGTTTTGTTGTTAGGGTTAGGTCTTGGTGTTAGGGTTAGGGTTATGGTTAGGATTAGGGTTATGGTTAGGGTTAGGGTTATGGATATGGTTAGAGATAGGGTTACCACGTGGTTTTGCAATCGGCACTTCACTGGATCTTTATAAACAATCGCTATATACTACTGACTTATGTTTTCTGTGACGATGATATAAAGTAAGTCGCATATTATTGCATGAAGCTATATATCACTTAATTATCAGATTTAAATAAACAATTTTACTGGAGAAAAATTACCATAAAGCCCACTATTTTTTCTCCAATAGTATCAATATAAAAATTTGCTTAGAACATTATATGTGTTTCGAAATACCACATAACAGTGTTCGAGTTAAATTATTTTGCAGACAGTATTTTTGTTTTTTCAATTAATGAAGCTATGTTTTTATATAGTCAATTTAGCCGAGAGGTTTCGTCGTTCGTCAATATGCTAACAATTGGTGCTGACGTGTACCGTGTGAAATCAAATCCTGCTATGGAAGTACGAAAAGATCCCCCAAAATGTAAAGTAAAAATCTAAATCTAACACTGTTGGATGGAATTTCAAGATGGAGGAAATACATTGTATGGTTGTCAATTACTTAATACGATTGAAATATTTATTTCCTTTAATTGTAGGATTTACAAAAATCCTATGCAATTTTTTTTTTATCGAACTGCTGAGTTCGATGACTGTTCAATGTTGTACATAATGTCTGTTTTAATAGTTAATGCATACTTTATTAATGCTTCACTGTTACTTAGGATGGAGTATATTCCCCTTTGTGAGATATTTACAATTTCACTATTGCTATTTCTGAACACATTAATATTCTACACTCACGGGTCAAAAGTTTTTCCTCACTAAGATATTTCCCTGTATATTTCATATACAACCACTTATTTTCAAAACATTCTCCTGAAGTCATTCCTTTTCTGATTTTCATGAAATATTCAGCATAAAATGCAGAAATAAATATAGTTTCTTCTTCGTATAATTTTCAAATAATTTTATTTCTACTTTCCCTTACGAATTGATTTAAAAACTAAATTAATCTTTTCACCAAATCTTACTATATAATCATATACAATTGTGACGTCAAGAATTTACATTTGTGTTTAAATCATAAATGATTGTAAATAAAAGTTCGAAAAAATTGTATGAAGATATCAAAATAAACTCTTACTAATTATATTATTAAAGGTGATCATTTCACGAAAATCGGCTAAGGAATGACTTCATGAGAAAGCTATGAAAATAAGTAGTTTTATATGAAATACATAGGGAAATATCTTAGTGAGGAAAAACTTTTGGCCCGTGATTGTAGTTTCATTTTCGTAGTTTTTAAAAAGCAGTGAAGTATTAGTAAATTTTTAAGAAAATGTCAATGTCCTTTTGATATCTTGCCAATCTTTATTCTTGATCGATTTTTTTTGTATTTTATATAAATATCAATTCTATTAGTTATATAGTATAACTGACAGTTCATATATAAAGTAAGTCGCATATTTTTGCATTACAGATAAACATACATGTATATAATATCATATTTATATAAAATCCACTATTTTGTCGGTATTTCTTTTCACCTGGTGTGACTTATGTTTTCTGTGACGATGACCCCCCGATATAAAATAAGTCACATATTATTACATGTAGCTATATATCACATAATTATCAGATTTAAATAAAAATATTACTGGAGAAAAAATACCATAAAGCCCACTATATTTGATGCTGCGCAGTTTTTGAGTATTTTGTCGATTTCTCCAATAAAATCAATATAAAATTTGCTTAGAACGTTATGTTTCGAAATTCCACATAACAGTGTTCGAGTTACATTTTTTGCAGACAGTATTTTTGTTTTTTCAATTAATGAAGCTATGTTTTTATATAGTCAATTTAGCCGAGAGGTTTCGTCGTTCGTCAATTTGCTAACAATTGGTGTTTACGTGTACCGTGTGAACTCAAATCCTGCTATGGAAGTACAAAAAGATCCCCCAAAATGTAAAGTAAAAATCTAAATCTAACACTGTTGGATGGAATTTCGAGATGGAGGAGATACATTGCATGGTTGTCAATTACTTAATACGATTTAAATATTTATTTCCTTTAATTGTAGGATTTACAAAAATCCTACAATTTTTTTTTTATCAAAATGCTGAGTTCGATGACTGTTCAATGCTATGCATGATGTCTGTTTTAATAGTTGATGCATACTTTATTTAATACTTCACTGTTACTTAGGATGGAGTATATTAACTTTTATGAAATATTTGCATTTTCACTATTGCTATTTCTGGGCGCATTAATATTCTAGTTTCATTTTCGTAGTTTTTTGAAAATAGTGAAGTATTAATCAATTTAAAAAACATGTCAATGTCTTTTTGATATCTTGCCAATCTTTATTCTTGATCGATATTTTTAATAAATATCAATTCTATTAGTTATTTTAATAGCATAACTGACAGTTCATATATAAAGTAAGTCGCATATTTTTGCATTACAGATAAACATATACGTATATAAT
Source organism: Gigantidas platifrons (assembly GCA_002080005.1). Taxonomy (NCBI): domain Eukaryota; kingdom Metazoa; phylum Mollusca; class Bivalvia; order Mytilida; family Modiolidae; genus Gigantidas; species Gigantidas platifrons. The sequence goes on from MJUT01032696.1 coordinate 28,017, forward strand.
ATCATATTTATATAAAACCCACTATTTTGTCTGTATTTCTTCTCACCTGGTGTGACTTATGTATTCTGTGACAATTTATGTTATATTATCTCACAGACAGCATAATATACAATTATTATACTTCGTGTAAGTTTCAGTAGTGATATTTGGTACTGTAATATTTTGGCATATTACTTGGGTAACATTTTGGCTATACAGCTATAATTTTAATCCAATCAAAAATACTCATTTAAGGCATGTGACGTACATTATTTTTCCCGTATTGTACAACCGGAAGCCATATTTGTTCCGTATTGGACGTCGAAATTAACTTGTTTGATATTTAACAGTTTGAAGTAAAAAAAAAGAAAGTTGTTTAGAATAATTGTTGATCACTTATTTTCCTGCTTTTAATTCATTTTTATAATTTACGGGATCTGTATTGATACAGAACATTTTACTAATGTGACGAAATACTGTTGTGCAGTTGTTCTATTTAGACTGTATTAAAAGTTAAGCATAAAATTGTTGTTATAGTATTGATCATTTCAGCTGTATAATAAATAGGTCATTATACAGTGTTATGTACAATATGAAAATATATTGTACTCGTCCGTATTGTATTGAAAACCCGTATTGGACTCGACGCCTGCGGCGTCTGGTGTTCAATACAATACGGACTCGTACAATATATACAGATTAATACATGGGCATTTCCATATTGGCCTGGTTATCATCCCGAGACCCCCATATTGGTCGAGGCCAATATGGAAATGCTCATGTATTAAACTATTTATTACATACTTCCGACATCTAGAAAAGAGACACCCATATTGGCCTGAGACGAAGTCGAGGCACATATTGGCCCGGGCTAATATGGGCCTCGATATGAAAATGATCTTGTAGTAATCCAATAACCGGTTATTTTCCCGGCGTGTGAAAATATGGGCAGTTTACTTCCGGTCATATTGGTCATGCAAAAATGCCTTTATTTTAACTAAGTATGTAATAAATTTTCATATTGTACATAACACTGTATAATAAGCTATTAATATTACCTGGGTAATATTTTGGCATATTACCTGGACAATTAGACACTCAGTATAATAATGATATTAATGTGGTCTTGTCCAGATAATATGCCAAAATATTACCCAGGTCTGAGAGACATATTACCCTCCCCTTCGGTCGGGTAATATGTCTCTCAGACCTGGGTAAAATTTTGGCATATTACCTGGACAAGACCACATTATTATATAATTATTGACTTTGGAATAGGTTGCTATCTGGATTTATTAACCTGAAAAAATGTAATATTCACCGAGCCACAGGCGAGGTGAATATACGTTTTTAAAGGTTGATAAACCAGATAGCAACCTATTCCAAAGTCAATGATTGTTTTATTTCATGAAAATATTTTATTGTTATCTACTTACAAATTTATCCTCATATCAATAAAATATCGCAATATTGGAGTGTTTGTTTATGATTGAGCCGAAAAACAAATATTAAACGCAATCTCATTGGCTATTGAACAACGGAAGAACGAATTTGATAGGATAGCAAAAGTCCGGTTCTTCCCCATCTGTTTTATACCTTGCGAGGGTGATATCTCTTTCCGGACACCTGCCAGGTTCTATTTTTAGCCGAGAGGGTGAAATCGCAAGTACTCAAAACCTCTTAATCAGTTTTAAGCCAATCATATGCAAGCTAAATTACAGTCATGTAATAATAACTTTTATCATGGTTATAACATCGGTTATCTTGCTTGCTAATAAACAAGCTGTGAACGATTCATCAGTACATGGTTCCTGATAAAGTATGATAACCATCCTGTAAACAGCATTACTTTGGGATTTAGCCATTAAGATATATACAGTTTAAAACCCTTTAATACGATGATATTTAAGGAATATTTGAAATTTTTGAACAGGTTATACGATATAATCTGGTTTGGGACAGTTTACGCTTAATAAACCGCGAAGCGGTTTATGAAAAGCGTAAGCTGTTCCCAACCAGGTTATGCAAGTATAACCTGTTTAAAAATTTCAAATATTCCCAATAATTTAATTTTTATAACAAAATTCAATGATTCCTCGATTTTAATTAGTATTATTTCATATGACTGTTTGAATTTGTCGTTGGTGAATAAATACGTTGATGACGTCACAATACCAACCCAGGTTATCAAGTATAACCAAATTTTCACCAGGCGGATCAGCCAATCAGATTGCAGTATTCACATCAAATTAAGTGATTCCTTAAATAACTGTCACAAGTGTAACAACCACACAATGACAAATTCGTACGGGAATATATGTAATCGCGCAAAGAAAAAACATATAATAGGGAATGAAATTGAATTTGAATTTGTGTATTTGTCTGATTTCTGTAACACGTGATAAAGAGAAAAGGCGTTTCTGCTGGGTTTTTTGTTGGTGGACACATGCGATCGATATTATACAATTATTGACTTTTAATGAGGTCTACTCATGACTATGTGGACCTGATCAATGATTGATTGACCGAGGCCAACGACCGAGGTTAATCAATCATTGATCAGGTCCGTATAGTCATGAGTAGACTGAAATTAAAACTCAATAACTGCTTTATTAAATAATAAGGAATTATTCAAACTTAATAATTGTTTTATCATTTTTCAATATTTTTAGTTAAATATTAAAATTTTGAAATTTTATGAAAACTTTGAAATTTATGAAACTTTTTGAAAATTTTATCATTTAGAAATTTATTGAATTTTTTAAAAATCTGATGAAATTTATTAAATCTTATGAAAATTGAGAATTTTTTTGAAATTTTTGAAATTTTGAAAATTTTGAACTTTAAAAAAAATTATTTTATAATTTTGAAATTATTTGAAAATTTTGAAATTTTATGAATGCGTAAGACGTAATTTGATTGGTCGACACAACTTGACATCTTGGCTTTGGTTGGTCGGTGGGCAAGCCCGAATATTCCTCACGCGAGGTATACTTACTCTGAGGTAGAGTTGAGAAAATGCTTGTTTAGGCCAATCAGAAAAAAGCAAAATTCCTTATCATTTAATAATATACAATTATTGACTTTTAATGAGGTCTACTCATGAATATACGGACCTGATCAATGATTGATTGACCGAGGCCAACGGCCGAATTTAATCAATCATTGACCAGGTCCGTATAGTCATGAGTAGACTGAAATTAAAAGTCAACAACTGCTTTATTAAATAAAAAGGAATTTTTCAAACTTAATAATTGTTTTA
>MJUT01032696.1:38841-55913 GCA_002080005.1 Gigantidas platifrons
TAATAACTCTTATATACTTATTCAAGATATGCTTAATTTTGTATGTGTCATAAATTCGAAATGCAACAAGTCATATCTCCAGGGGGTGTAATATCCTGACCCGTATTACATCAGGAATGGGGCGGGTGAGTGATTGGGGTGTAATAATGTGTGCCGGATTACACGGGGATGTAATCTTTTTCAAAATGGCGGCCGAATATTTTGCATGATATCGAGTATTTAGTTTTTCCCAATTATAATGTCTTTTTTGGAAAATATTTGTCATGGAATTCACGTTTCCGGTTCAATCATGATTAATGTTATCTGCTACTGTCAATATGGATAACGGAGAAAACATGGGAAATGTTCGTCATGCAACGAATGATGACACTCCTGGCTTCATAAATCAAATCAAAAATAGAAACACAAGTAGGAAAACTGAGTATGATCTGAAATTAATCAAGAGTTATTTCGCTGCCTTTTATGCTTTATACATAATATGACATTATTGCATCATATCCCATATCAAGCTATGGTTTTTGAAAACGATCAGCTCTCACAAATATTAAGAAAGACACATTGCGGTATATGATACATGTAAATAGGTTATGATATGGAATTTTTCATATCACATACGATATCAACCCTCGACTCATATAAGCCCTCGGGACTTCGGCAATTCGGCTTATATGGGTGTCTCGGGTTGATAATGATAAGGCATGTGATATGAAAAATGCCAGATAATAATCTATAAATATCTCACAGTTACCACAATGACTTCTATTATACTAATAACTCATATCTCACAGTTACCACACTATCTTCTATTATAGCTATAGCTCATATCTCACAGTTACCACAAGGTCTTCTATTATAGCTATATCTCATATCTCACAGTTACCACAAGGTCTTCTATTATAGCTATAGCTCATATCTCACAGTTACCACAGTAACTTCTAGTATACTAATAACTCATATTTCACAGTTACCACAAGGTCTGCTATCATACTAATAATTCATATCTCACAATTACCACAAGGTCTTCTATTATACTAATAACTCATATCTCACAGTTACCACAAGGTCTTCTATTATACTAATAACTCATATATCAAAATGAATGTGAACTGGATCCTATTCACCCGACAAATTAGAACAAACGATATTGTCGCTCGTGTTTATAATTCATATTGATTAGACTCATATTAAATCTGACATTTTGTTTTTGTCCAGGTTGCACACCTCGTTATTGAAGAACACAAAGGCAGAAAACTTCCTTCACCAGCAAAGCTGGCTGATATTTGTGAGAAATATTCCACAGATTCACATGTATCAGAGCACAAAGATAGCCTTATGGTAATGTTTGTACTTTTCTTGTTTCTATATGCAAGGTAGTAGGGAAAAAAAGAAAAAGGAAGACACTTTTGTGGGGCAATATTTAAAGACCACTGATTCTGATCCATTTCCACCATAGAAATGATAATACAAAATGACACTCTCAATTCACACAAGTAAACGAGATCTTATATTTACCGAAACTCTATCCTTTGAGTACAAGAGAATGATAAGTAAAGTTATGTTCCAATAGTCCAGGACAGTTGACTTGCAACTTCACTTCCGGTGTGAATTGAGTGACTGATTATTGCTTAACGCCAAATCAGCTATATCATGGCGAGAACATATTAAATTCGATGACATGATTATGGCCGCTTTATACCAACATGCTTATTTCATTTTTTCTTGTGTTAGCCCACTGAACCAAAAGTCCGCAGGTAGACATACAGACACATAACTGTGATTCCGAGCCAGCTATATAGCCATCTTCCCCCCTCCCCTTTCCTTATCAGGGGGATGGCTATATAGTATATGAGGTATAATAATATATAATATTACAAATCTGATGAAAAACGTTATGTTACACATTATACAAAATAGTTTATTATACCTTATATATCAATTACCATAAATAGATTAATTTAATTGGACAATGGGTACAAATCAGAACACTTGATCAAACAGGGCAAAAATCATATTCCGTGAAATAAAAATCATATTCCACCCTCTCGGGTTTTCCCGCCAGAGTTAACGTTCGTTGACAGGAAAACGTCAGAGGCACTAGGAACGCATCACTTGTTGTGGATGTGGTTTATAAATGTCTGAGACAACGTTCCAATGGACATAAAATATGTTTGCCACCCGGGCCATCTGGGGGGGAGGGGGTTGGTGCTACAGGTAACGATAAAGGTACTGCACCGAGGGTTTCTAGTGGTTAATTGGAAGTCATTGATTCGAAAGGTTCACGTTGTTCATCATGATTTTTTTAACTGTGAACGAGTATATGTGTCTATGAATAATTGTTTTATAGAGTAAATTGTAAATAAGCTAATCTATGGAAATCTTATGTTATTGTTTGTTTATAACTGCTTTGCCGTTGAGGAACCATTTATCAAGATGGAGAGGGTTAGGGTCATATTAAACAGTATAACACCGACAGATTGCGATGCCTGTCCAAAGGTAAGTGAGAGGTGGTTGTTTGTTTCCTTTTCATTGGTGGAATTGATGATCATCACAACTTCAACTTTCCATTAATCTATCACATGTACGTATATTTCTGTAGGAAAGATGGACCAAACATGAAGGGGAACTGTGGAAAAATAGGCCTTTGACGAAGGAAATGATAGAGTATGCAGCTGGAGATGTTACATCACTTATACCGGAAGTATACGAAACTCAGAAGAGGTATTATAATATAAACGAGGTTTACGGCACGTAAAAATACACTTTACAAAATAATAATTAGAAGTATATCATTTTGAATCACTAATATAGCCATATAATCTGAACGACTTGACTTCAATAGGTTATAGTTGGACTATTAACAATAGAGGTTCAATGGCCTGAGCCTGTCTCGCTCACCCATTATTTTGTTTTGAGGGGAATTTATACAGACCCTTCCATATGGGCTTCCCACCAAATTTCAATTAATTTCGCTTAGAGAAGATTTTTTATAATTGGCAAATCACAACAAGAACTGCCTATGGCGGTCATATTAGATGAACGATCGGCACGAAATTCCGACATTTTGTACAGGATCTCCCATGCATCATTTCTACAACATAACAATTCATTATGCCCTCTAGTTTTAGAGAAGATTTTTTAAAAATTTCAGCCAATCAGAAATAAGAATTGTCCATGACGACCAAGTTTTTTGTCCAATCGAGATGAAATAAAGAAAGTTTATAGAAAACCACCCATAGATGCTTTCTGTAAAATTTGCCTTTATTTGACCAAGCTGTTTCAGAGGAGATTTTTAGAAATCAACCAACCAGAAAAAAGGATTATGTTTGTTAACGGATATGGATGAAATAAGAAATATATACTAGCATAAAGAGGATGATCCTTCATATATGCTTCCTACGAAGTATCGGTTCATTTAGCCAAGCTGTTTCAGAAAATATTGACATGTGAAAAGTTAACAGATCTTTGGCCAGGCGAGTTAACAGGTTACGATTTTAAGTGGGGTGAGTTTCATTGACAGAGTAGTCAGAGAAAACTACGGAACGTATTCATGTGACAATCTATTTTATCTACGGTTTTCATTAGTACTCTAAAGCCAGGCGGTATCTGAATTCGTAAGCTAAAATTGTGCAGGTACTCATTGTATCCAAATAACTCACGATCGCGGCCACGGTATTTTCTTCCAACAAGTTTCACCTTATATGTCATGAATTTAACGAACTAATTATTGTTTAAATGATGTTCCTTTTCAAATGAAAAACTGATTTGATCTTTTTCAGAATCCTTGAAGCTCCTGGTTTGTTGATCCGATTTAAGGAGAGGGTTGTTGATGAAGTAAACTTTTTTATTGAAGATACAGTCTCAGAAAGGAGGCGTAAACGGGTGGATGAAACAGCACAAAGCATTCTCTCAGACTTTGAACCAAAATACGAACCAGATACAACCTTCGAATCTATTGAGGACGAAGATGTTATAAAAGCAATACAGATCATCAGATTCGACAAACCTGGACTTTCACCAATGATAAAACGATTAAAAACAGAGGAAATTAAGATAAACTTGAAAAAATTACGCGATCAACTCTCTGAAGAAGGGGATAATTTTATCCCAAAATCCCGTTCATACGGATTCCTACGAGCGTATGAATACAACCCAGATTTGCAAATTAAACAGGAGGCAAAGCATCTTCAGCAACGAATTAATCATATCATTTTAATAGACGTGGCTCGAAAATATGACAAGAATACTAAGCTATATGTAATCAAACAATTCGAAAAAGAAGCCCTTCAATCACTTCGTCCAACCAAAGAGCATGACGACAACATCAACAAAGTACAATTGTCACTGTACTGGCAAATGCAGGAAGATGATGTTGATAAAACTATTGCTCAATTCCAAGCAAACCGCAGAAATTATACTATTCGAATGGGAAAATACAAATGGTTGAAATATCTCCGTATCGGACAAGTTCCCGCAAGCATCAAAGAAAAGGCAAAGAGACACATCGAAAACATGGAAAAAATGTTTGGAAAAGGACGATGTCCAGAGCCAAAATGAATTTAGAAATTAAGGACTTGATTAATAATACATCCTTTGAAATTAATTAACTGATTCTTCATATCAACAACTTTAGTTATTTGAATTACCACAATATATACTACAATCTTGTGAAAGGGTTGATCATGTGGGGTAACCTTCTTTAGTCATAAATTTTCCCACACATCTGACGCTAATCTATTGATACAAAGACTAAGTTTATGGATAGAGCACACAATATAGCCATCTAAAGTGCGCCTGCTCTTTGTGTTGCAAGTTGATAAAGATCGTCCAGCAAACCCTAAAAAGCATGTACCAATAATCTTCATAAGAAATATATAGCTCATCTAATCTCTGTTATCAATAATAAAATATATAATTAACACACATGTATCAATAAAATTATAATCGAGTGCACTGAACTTTCTTGAATATGCACGATGTATATTATTGATATATCATCTTGTTATCTTGAATAGCTCAGCTTGGGGCTTCTTTTGTTACCGTGGATATCTCATCTGGTGGCCTCTCTTGTTAGATTGGATAGCTGATCTGGTGGCCTCTCTTGTTAGATTGAATAGCTCATCTTGTGGCCTATGTTGTTATCTTGGATACCTCATTTGGTGGCCTCTCTTGTCATCGTGGATAGCTCATCTTGTGGCCTCTCTCGTTATCTTGGGTATTTCATCTCGTGGCCTGTCTTGTTATCTTTGATAGCTCATCTTGTGGCCTCTCTTGTTATCTTTGATACCTCATCATGTGGCCTCTCTTGTTATCTGATAGCTCATATTGTGGCGTCATTTGTTATCGTGGATAGCTCAGCTTGTGGCCTCTCTTGTTATCTACGATAGCTCATCTTGTGGTCTCTCTTGTTATATATGATAGCTCAGCTTGTGGCCTCTCTTGTTATCTATGATAGCTCAGCTTGTGGCCTCTCTTGTTATCTACGATAGCTCAGCTTGTGGCCTCTCTTATTATCTATGATAGCTCATCTTGTGGTCTCTCTTGTTATCTTTGATATCTCATCTTGTGGTCTCTCTTGTTATCAATGATAGCTCATCTTGTGGTCTCTCTTATTATCTATGATAGCTCATCTTGTGGTCTCTCTTGTTATCTTGGATAGCTCATCTTGTGGCAATCTAATTTTAATTTGATTGATTTTGTGGTATCTTTTGTTATTTTGGATAGCTCAGCTTGTGCCCTTTCTTGTTATCTTGGATAGCTCATTTCATGGCATACATTGTTAGATTGGATAGCTCATCTTGTGGTCTCTCTTGTTATCGTGGATAGCTCGTCTTGTGGCCTCTCTTGTTATTTTGTGTATTTCATCTCATGGCCTCTCTTGTTATCATGGATAGCTCATCTTGCGGCCTCTCTTGTTATCTTGGGTAGCTCATCTTGTGGCAATCTAATTTTAATTTGATTGATCTTGTGGTATCTTTTGTTATTTTGGATAGCTCATCTTGTGCCCTTTCTTGTTATCTTGGATAGCTCATTTCATGGCATACATTGTTAGATTGGATAGCTCATCTTGTGGTCTCTCTTGCAATCGTGGATAGCTCGTCTTGTGGCCTCTCTTGTTATTTTATGTATTTCATCTCATGGCCTCTCTTGTTATCATGGATAGCTCATCTTGCGGCCTCTCTTGTTATCTTGGGTAGCTCAGATTGTGGCCTCTCTTGTTAGATTGGATAGCTCATCTTGTGGCCTCTCTTGTTATCTTTGATAGCTCATATTGTGTCCGCTCATGTTACCTTGGGTACTTCATCTTGTGGCTTCTCTTGTTATTTTGCGTACCACAGCTTGTGGCCTATCTTGTTATCTTGGGTATTTCATCTTGTGGCCTCTCTTGTTATATTGGATACCTCATCTTGTGGCCTCTCGTGTTATCTTGGGTACCTCATCTTGTGGCCTCTCTTGTTATCGTGGATAGCTCATCTTTTGGTCTCTCTTGTTATCTATGAAAGCTCATCTTGTGGTCTATCTTGTTATTTTGGATAACTTAGATGAATGAAAAAAGAATGATCAAACTGACTTTGATGAAACTCATGTTCCTGATTTCTACAATTGTATTTCCTGTCAATTTGGTACCTTACTTTCTATAGATGCAACTTAGGTCGAAACTATTTCTAGGAGAGGAGGTGAATGGATGCTATTGAACCCCACTATCTAGATGGCATGCTATTCTACGCGTGCTATGTGCTATAAGTGTCGGATTTATGGTCAATATCTTACGATTTTCGTATATTTGGATCCGACATGTTTTGTCCTTTACCAAACATAAATTATTTTCAGCTGTTTACTTGACTTGTTTAATTAAAGGTAAGGATTGTGTGGTTTGTAAGGATGACTCGACAGGAAAAATGGAGGAGAGGCTTGTTTCGAGTTCAAACTATTGCTAGGCCGAGGAATATTGCAAAATCGCGTTGTATTGATATTACAAAAACGTCGATGTAGTAATGGCTTACATGGCGTATTCAATCTACATGCAATCTATTAATGGTATGCCACACACACTCTTCAAATAAGTCACCTGACATGTTCAATAAATAAGCAAATCGACATCTATACATTCATTGTTTTTTCAAGTATAAAATTTAGTTATCAGATAAAGTTTACTTTTTACCTCTAAATAATGTAAATCTAATATAAGAATCGTCGTCGTCGTTTCAAAGAGTGTGTAAAATATACAAAACTGTACTTTATACGATGTTAGAGCAACTGTTTGTGATGTAGATATACATTCCCTGGAACAGCTCAATAGAAAACTTCACATGCAAAGTAGACAAAAATATTTCCAAGCCATAACATATATTTTCTTATATAATGTAGGTATGCATGTTTTGATAAAATGCCTCATTGTATATAAATATTTCTTCTTGGATCATTTATAGTCACATGGTCTTAGACGATTAGTAATGTATTACTACAATTTGACATATACTGGTAGACAACTCTATTGTCTACTTCGACAAGTTCCGAGAGAAAGCAACCTCTCAAGGGTCGACAACTTGTTGTTCACCTCATATGAAGACAACAACAAAAATTCTGGTATAACAGATACAATTATGAAACCGGACTGAAGAAACAATGGTGTATGGAATAATAGTATTTTCACCCTCTGACGTCAATGGATCCTCACTGAATATACGTCGTCTTTTTTTTTTTTTTTTTTTTATAAAATTGACGCAAATGACTATGTTAGGACTAAGAGGGCAACAAAAACCCACACTTACATGCTACAACAGTATTTACTTAGCTCGAACCAATAAATTAACTTTGATTCATATTTAGCGGATAATCTCCCTTCTCTACTTTTGATATCTTAAGCATATGACGGGGGGAAATGACCACTATATTATGTTTAATTGGTACACATAACTGCAGTTGTTCATTTTATTGCCGTCTGGTTGTGTATAAAACATGGGTAAACATCATAAATGATATCGTCATTGCAGTTATTTTTATGTCTCGAACTAAACGGTTATTTCGCCAATTGTGCGGTATAATAAAACGATTACGACCATCTGGACATCAATAATTGTCAAAATGACATGCATATTATCGTGTGTAAAGATCAAAGATAAAAGATAAAACAAAAGAATTATTTTATAAAAAAAAATAGACTGTTTTATCAATTTCAGTTATCTTTGTCCTGATCAATGAGATATATTTTACATTTAAATCGAATACTCTCCCTTCTAACAGTTACAGATAACGTTGTTTCTTACCATAACATGTATTTGGAATAATGATAATCATGCTTGCAATGAAAAATGTAGATATCTTCTTTACCGTTAGCGAGTACCCGAGTTCACCCACGGTTTTTGCGGGGTCCGTGTTGCTCATTTTTTTGTAGTTTTTGCATTGTCCTATTATGTGTGGGGTTGTAGTGGCCGTGATCGTATGGTAGTTGGATTTACAACTACCTGTGCAATCAGTGCCAATCACTACTAAAGTTGTAAGTTGCCCCGTTCATGGCGAGGTGTACTCTATACAGCATTATGTGAAACAGTTTGCCGGAGTGGTTTCCTCCACCGATACAACTGACCACCACGATATAACTGAAATATTGTTGAAGGTGGCGTTAAACACCATAAGCCAAACCTATTATGTATCTTAACGTTGTTCGGTTCGTCTCTACCTCCAGTTGGTTTTAGGAGGGTTCATGTCTTATTTGCGTTGTTTGTGTATAGTGGTGTTCAGCACATATTATGTTGTTGTATTTTTGTTTTGTTTTTCTTCGTCTTGTGTACCCTGGTGTTGCCAGTTTCTCTGGATTGTCCATTTTTGGTTGCCCCTTCGGTATTCTATAACATTTATTTAGTACACAAAAGTCGTTTCTGGAATAATCTTTATCAGGAACGATCCAAGTCAAAAGAATGGAACGTCAAAACATTTGAAGTCTGAAAGCAGCCATGACGAACTAAAGATCATAAACAGCATATCCACAATCGTCATCGGTTACCTTTGTCTGCTGAAGATTAACTTTAGCTTTAATTAATTACATTATTTAAATTTCAAACATGCATATGTATATCAAAATATATAAGTGACGAAGCACAGACTGTTGAGCGGATGATACTCTAGGGACTAATTCACATTTTCAATAACTATCTACGACTACGGTTATATTAGTGTTACAGTTTTTCTATACTGCCATTTAGTGATTTATCTGAATGTCAAATTATATGCGATTCTATCTGTGCATTTTTATGTTGCATAAATAGTCGTTTATTAATATCTGCAATGTCTGCCTGTCTGTTAGTCTGTCTGTATAGATGCATGTATCTGTTTTTTATTTTTATTATTAATAAAAAAGAAGAAATATTTCCAATTCCGTTAGTTTTTTTTTTGCTTTTTTTCTCGAAATTTAGGAAAAGGCAATTAGTTTGTTTAATTTTTAACATCATTCACGCTAAAGAATAATTAAAAACTAACAANAAAAAAGAAGAAATATTTCCAATTCCGTTAGTTTTGTTTTCTTTTTTTTTTCTCGAAATTTACGAAAAGGCAATTAGTTTGTTTAATTTTTAACATCATTCACGCTAAAGAATAATTAAAAACTAACAATTTCGCACTGAATCGTTGCTTAATCAATGTCCGACGCCGGTTTACCAGAGCTGTACGCGTTTCGACAATGTCTCCATAAAGTTCCCAATATCTTATAGTATTTTTAATCCACTTTCACGTGTTCAACTAGTATTCTGTACTCTGGAATAAGTCTGTTGAATTTTCAACACTTTCTTTTCTGGTTTTCGATGTATTTGTTGTGTTGCAAATGGCGTAACTATAGACCAATTTCACGTTACCGCCGCCATTATGGTTCAAAGGTCAATCGGAGTAAAAAAAAAACGTCAAGACGTCATTGCATTTGTAAACACAGAACCTCGCAAATAGTACTATGTCTACAAAACATGATAGACCTGCAAGACTAATTAAATTTATCATCATAACGGGTCCTTGTCAATTAACTTGAAGAAAATTCATCTAAATCTCGCATATTTTGTTGTCTGACTATTCAATAAAAAAAAAGGGAAAACAAAAGAAGTATTAATCCTTAAACAACAACTGGCAGATATTTTTACAAAAACCAGCTTTGTACTGTTAATGCTGGCATTATGTTAGACTTCTGCATGGTTTTATATATACATATATAGTTTATCATATTTATATCACATTAAACATGCATTGTAAATTATCATATTATGGAGTAACAAATAAAACTTTTTAAAAGACCCACCTTACAGCTGGCATGACCCATTTGTTAGAGAATGTATAAAGTCTGTTTGTGTAAGACACTTTTGATGCACTAATTTGAAAATGACTTAGTTCAACTTTATCATTTTGTGATTTCTTAGAAGTCAAAAAATGCACACCTTTAGTATCTGTACATTAAACACACTTCAAAATATTACAAAAACTGTAGGTAGGGATTGACAGGGGATAATTAGTACATTTTGTATGCCATGATACAGGGCTAAACATTAACAGTCATGTTCCATTCTTACATGTCAAGCACATTATTATGGTGTGGTTGCTGTTGGTGAGACACTCCATCTTTTCTTTGTATATGCAAATAATAACATATAAGGATTAGTATGGAAAAAGTGTTAAATTCAGGAACAAGTGAAACTTGGTTCGACAAAATATGTACATGCACATGTACTCTGTAAATGATTTAACTCTGTAGCTTTTGTAAATTATAGGGCACAAAAATTAAACAAATATTCATTAACAAGAAATATGTATTGCAAAAACAAAACATTATTAGCATGTCCGAAAAGTCAGCTGCATGTATAATAACAATGTTGTAAAATAACAAAACTATGAACTGGAACATTGAAGAATAGGAAATAAAACACATTCCCCTAATCCCGGTGAAGTCTTAAGTTAATGATTGAATGAAAATAATAATGCGTTTAACATCAACAAGTTAATATTGGGGAACACTATACAATTTTCTTTATCCTTTAGTTATTGAATTAAGAAGTTCAAAAATCTGAAAAAAGTTCCACCCCCCCCCCCAAAAACCTACTGAAAATGGCCAAAATGCTTTAATTTCAAAATATGTGTCTAAGACTTTCTCAAGTAACTGGAATAAGCCCAACATATTCAATAATATTACATGAAAAACAACACTCATATGGGGGATAAAAACATTCCATTCATCAAATTTTTAATCAATGAACAACAAGAAACATCAACTGTAACATATGATGTGTAAACTATATAAGCATGAGCAACAGGAAATAGATTTAGATACAAAAAATGAAAAGGTGAACACGCTTAGTTGGAGTTTTATAGTGCTAGTTCATTGAAACAGCAGTCTGTGGGTAGACATGTCGCTCCATTCTGAAATAGTATTATGATTCTGAGCCGACCAGTCTTTGTTCTTATTCCTTAATGCTGTATGCTTACCAATTTCATAGTCTTTGGTTTGACTAGACAGGGGCTAGAACCCATGGATCTACCACATTCAGTAGGAGCATGCTAACCATTACACCACTGATGAGGTTGGAAATCACTTTGTCTACAGATCCATAATTATACCACGGCAACAGTTTTGCAGTAGTATAAAAATCACACTGAAAAACTGAGTAGTTCTTCAAAACTTTCATTAAGCTAGGGACTTGTGCCCAAGTTAATTGATGCAGTCGACATGGTCAATCATAATAAAAACCCATAGATTACATATAGCTTCTAGTCAGATTTGAACTGACATATTTTCAACATTATTTAAATGTACTACCTTGTACTATAGAAGCTGAATAATTGTTAGTGAAAATACACATGTAGTGGACAAACTAAATATGTAAACAGATCATTAGCTTCCAGGGAGATTTTAACTGACAGCTCTCCAACATTATTGAAATGTACTGATTGATTGACACCATAGTAACAACATTTTGGCAGAATCTAGCAAGGCTCGTCACTCAACTTGATTTCAATAAGCAGTTCTTAAGAGGATCTTTGAAATATTACCAAACAGAAGCTTTAATGGCCCCTTGTAGCCATGTTTGATCATCAATTAGCACCACAATACCAACATTTGGTCATGAATTTGTTAGAAACATTTCAGCCAAGATTGGTTGCAATCCCTTCGGTTGTTATATACTGGTCCTGACTTGGCACTGCATAGACGCGATAGAGAATAAAAATAACATGCATACATTTCTTACCCTGCAGTGCATGAACAATACGCTCCTTCTGTCAAACCATCATCTTCTTTGGTGCATATCCATACATTGTGGGGGTCGTCATTCAGTCTCTATGATGTTGAACACTTTGCTCTTAAAACAAAGCACACAACTTCTTGTTGCTTTTCGACTTTGTCTTTAAGAATTATGTCTCCTGCAACCACCCACTTAAAAAATATTCATAGACCTTGCAAACCTTAGTCTTTCAGCACGTCATTTGTCTATGCAACATCACCATGGGCTAACAAGAACTGTGTTATGTCTGACAAACAAATATATATATATATAAAGTCTCTAATTATGTATAAATAAAAACTATAACACAAATTTCCCAGACGTTTCGGCCATTACGGCCTTCTTCATTGGAAATATGTTTAACACTAAGGGTAACAATGGTTGCCAGAAACATGACGTTATAATTACAGTCACTGACGCTATTTTGCCGCAATTGAATTTAACGTTCGTACTGTGTATTTAACCCATATGGTTCCAATGTTTTTAACTTTTTTATCCAGAATGCTTCTTTTACTTTTCTGTATGTTTCAGTGCCGAAAACTCTTTCAATGCCGAATACTTTTAGATCTTTCGCAAAATGACAGTGTTGCGTAAAGTGATTTGCAATTGGATCGTCTGTTTTCCGTGTCCGTATTTTTGAAAAATTTAGGAGCATTCGTTGGTATAGCGTATCTCCTGTAATATATATATGTAAGAGTCTGAAGGCCGACACATGTAAATATTTGTAGAGTCTGAAGGCTGATACATGACAATATGTAGGGATTAAAGACCGACACATGTAAATATGTAAAGTCTGACGGTTGACACATGCAAATATGCAGAGTTTGGAGGCTGAAACATGTAAATATGTAGAATTTGAAGGTCGACACATGTAAATATGTCGGGTCTGAAGGCCGACACATGTAAATATGTAGAGGCTGAAGGCTGATACATGTAAATATGTAGAGGCTGAAGGCTGACACATGTAAATATGTAGAATCTGAAGGCCGCAACATGTAAATTTGTAGAATTTGAAGGCTGACACATGTAATTATTTAGAGTCTGAAGGATGACACATATAAATATGTAGAGTCTGAAGGCTGACACATGGACACATATAGAGTCTGAAGGCTGACACATGTAAATATGTAGAAGTTTGAAGGCCGACACATGTAAATATCTAGAGTCTGACGGCCGACACATGTAAATATGTAGTCTGAAGTCTGCAACATGTAAATCTGTAGAATTTGAAGGTTGACACATGCAAATATGTAGAATCTGAAGGATGACACATATAAATGTGTAGAGTTTGAAGGCCGACACATGTAAGTATGTAGAGTCTGAAGGCTGCCACGTGTAAGTATGTAGAGACTGAAGGTCGACACATGTAAATATGTAGAGTTTGAAGGCTGACACATGTAAATATGTAGATCTTGAATGTCGACACATGTAAATATGGAGTCTGAAAATTGGCACATGTAAATATGTGGAATCTGAAGGCTGACACATGGACACATATAGAGTCCGAAGGCTGACACATGGACTCATATAGAGTCTGATGGCTGACATATATAAATATGTAGAGTTTTGAAGGCCGACACATGCAAATATATAGAGTCTGAAGGCTGACATATGTAAATATGTAGAGTCTGAAGGCTAATACATGTAAATATGTAGAATTTGAAGGTTGACACATGCAAATATGTAGAATCTGAAGGATGACACATATAAATGTATAGAGTTTGAAGACTGCCACGTGTAAGTATATAGAGTCTGAAGGTCGACACATGTAAATATGTAGAGTTTGAAGGCTGACACATGTAAATATGTAGAGCTTGAATGTCGACACATGTAAATATGGAATCTGAAGATTGGCACATGTAAATATGTGGAATCTGAAGGCTAACACATGTAACTATGTAAACGTTGAAGACCGACACAAGTACATATGTAGAGTTTGAAAGCCAGGACATATTTTTAGGGCTTGAAGGCCGACAAATGTAAATATGTCGTATCTGATGGCTGACGCATGAAAATATGTACAGGCTGAAGGCTGACACGTGTAAATATGTAGGGTCTGAAGGCTGCAACATGTAAATTTGAAGGTTGACACATGTAATTATGTAGAATCTGAAGGATGACACATGTCAATATGAAGAGTCTGAAGGCGGACACATATAAATATGTAGAGTCTGAATGCTGACACATGGACACATATAGAGTCCGAAGGCTGACACATGGACTCATATAGAGTCTGATGGCTGACATATATAAATATGTAGAGTTTTGAAGGCCGACACATGTAAATATCTAGAGTCTTAAGGCCGGCACATGTAAACATGTAGAGTCTAAAGGCTGACATACGTAAATATGTAGTCTGAAGGCTAATACATGTAAATATGTAAAGTCTGAAGTCTGCAACATGTAAATATGTAGAATTTGAAGGTTGACACATGCAAATATGTAGAATCTGAAGGATGACACATATAAATGTATAGAGTTTGAAGGCTGCCACGTGTAAGTATATAGAGTCTGAAGGTCGACACATGTAAATATGTAGAGTTTGAAGGCTGACACATGTAAGTATGTAGAGCTTGAATATCGACACATGTAAATATGGAGTCTGAAGATTGGCACATGTAAATATGTGGAATCTGAAGGCCAACATATGCAAATATGTACAGTCTAAAGGCCGACACATGTAAATATGTAAACGTTGAAGGCCGACACATGTACATATGTAGAGTTTGAAAGCCAGGACATATTTTTAGGGCTTGAAGGCCGACAAATGTAAATATGTCGTTTCTGAAGGCTGACACATGAAAATATGTACAGGCTGAAGGCTGACACGTGTAAATATGTAGGGTCTGAAGGCTGCAACATGTAAATTTGTAGAATTTGAAGGTCGACACATGTAATTATGTGGAATCTGAAGGATAACACATGTCAATATGGAGAGTCTGAAGGCGGACACATATAAATATGTAGAGTCTGAAGGCTGACACATGGACACATATAGAGTCCGAAGGCTGACACATGGACTCATATAGAGTCTGATGGCTGTCACATATAAATATGTAGAGTTTTGAAGGTTGACACATGTAAATATCTAGAGTCTTAAGGCCGGTACATGTAAATATGTAGAGTCTGAATGCTGATACATGTAAATATGTAGAGTCTGAAGTCTGCAACATATAAATATGTAGAATTTGAAGGTTGACACATGCAAATATGTAGAATCTGAAGGATGACACATGTATGTATGTAGAGTTTGAAGGCTGACACATGTAAACATGTAGAGATTGAAGGCCGATATATGTAAATAAGGAGAGTCTGAATTCTGGCACATGTAAGTATGCATCGTTTGAAGGCCAGCACATGTAAATATGTATGGTTTGAAGGCTGACACATGTAAATATGCAGAGTTTTAAGGCTGACACATGTAAATATGTAGAGTCTGAAGGCCGACACATGTAAATATGGAGAGTCTGAAATCTGGCTCATGTAAATATGTAGCGTTTGAAGTTAGACACATGTAAATATATAGAGCTTAGAGGCTGACACATGTAAATATGTAGATTTTGAAGGCTGATACATGTAAATATATATTCTGAAGGCCTACAGATGTAAATTTGGAGACGGAAGTGTGGCACATGTAAATATGTAGCGTTTGAAGGCTGACACATGTAAATATGGAGAGTCTGAAGTCTAGCACATGTAAATATGTAGAGTCTGAAGGCTGACACATGTAAATATGTAGAGTTTGAATGCCGACACATGCAAATATATAGAATCGGAAGGCTGACATATGTAAATATGTTGATTATGAAGGCTGACACATGTAAATATGTAGAGTGTGAAGGCTGACACATGTACATGTCAATATGTAGAGTCTGAAGGACGACATATGTAAATATGTAGAATTTGAAGTATGGAACATGTATATATGTATATATGTAGAGTCTGAAGGCTTACACATGTAAATATGTAGAGTGTGATGGCTGACACATGTAAATATGTAGATTTTGAAGACTGACACATGTAAATACAGTATGTAGAGTCGGAAGGCCGACATATGTAGATATCTAGAGTCTGAAGGCCAACACATGCACATATGTAGAATTTGAAGGCTGACACCAATAATTTTACATATTATAGATTATAGAGCAGGTATTGACAATTCACTTGGCAACCCTACATATACCTCGACGACACATAGGAAAGAGGAAATCCTGGACAATCATAGGTCTGTTTTATGTTCCTTTGGAACTTCCACCAAAGATGAAGAACTGGATCTACCACCACTATACTGGACTCCTAAATTACACAAGTGTCCTTTCAAACCGCGTTATATTGCTGGGTCTGCCAAATGCTCCACGAAACCTCTTTCCAAATTATTTTAGCATGTATTCTATCGGCGTCAAAACTGGGCTTCAGAGCTACTGTGACACTAGCTACTCGAGAGGTGGTGTGAATCAGATATGGATTCTGAAGAACTCGAAAGATCTGTTAGAGTACATACAATCTAGGTCCCTCTCCTCCTGCAATAGCATTAAAACATTTGACTGCTCTACCCTTTACATGACTATTCCTCACTCTAAGCTGAAGGAAAAATTAAGGGAGTTGGTCCAACTGTGTTACATAAAACAGAATGGCCAACGTAGATACAAATACATTGTGCTAAGAAGAGACATATCTTGTAAAACACCACTCTGATTCTACTAAAAAGTTCTCTGAAACTGATATCTTCAATATGCTCTAGTTTTTGATTGACAACATATTTGTTATGTTTGGTGGACGTGTTTTTCAACAGACAGTCGGCATACCTATGGGTACAAACTGTGC
>MJUT01032702.1:20802-32272 GCA_002080005.1 Gigantidas platifrons
TAATAAAGTCACAATAGGGTCTTCAATAATAAAGTCACAATAGGATCGTCAATAATAAATTCACAATAGGGTCTTCAATAATAAAGTCACAATAGGGTCTTCAATAATAAAGTCACCATAGGGTCTTCAATAATAAAGTCACAATAGGGTCTTCAATAATAAAGTCACAATAGGTTCTTCAATAATAAAGTCACAATAGGGTCTTCAATAATAAAGTCACAATAGGATCGTCAATAATAAAGTCACAATAGGATCTTCAATAATAAAGTCACAATAGGGTCTTCAATAATAAAGTCACAATAGTGTCTTCAGTAATAAAGTCACAATAGGATCGTCAATAATAAAGTCACAATAGGGTCTTCAGTAATAAAGTCACTACAGGGTCTCCTGTAATAAAGTCACCAGAGTCTTCTGTAATCAGATAAATGATTATAACTTGGAGATTGCTAATCATTGACACTTCTATTTCATAATTTTTACCAAATATATATATATGTGAACTTGGTATACAAACTATATTGTGACATGTAAAACGCAGTTAAACTTCAGGCCTTATGATTTCCCGGATGGGAACACACATGAATATTACATTATCATCCAATAGGAATTGTAAATATATATCCCGTTGTTTCACTAATAGGTAGATTTGTTTTCAATACAAATACGCGTTAGAGAATCAGGAATCGACAATCCAGAGATACAGGCAACAATGAGCACACGAGACACAAGATGAAGATAGTCAAAAAACATAAAGTGGAAACTAAGAGCAATACATATCACATGCAGTCACATGGTACTCACCTGTCAGTTTTATCACTACTTGTTTTTCGTCGGTCACATTATTAAGAAGAATTTGAAGATATCAAAGGAGTAATCAGAATGAGTAAATAGAAGAAGTGGCCAAAGTAAAATGTATAAAATGACAAACAACGATCTTTGTACAAAGCCTACACATAAAATTAAAGATCGATTAACACAAACCCCACTAAAACCGGGGGTGAACGCATGTGCTCCGGAAGGGTAAGCAGTTCCTGTTCCACTAGTGACACCCGTCGTGTTATTCTAGTTACATTCCGGTGATAAGTCATGAATGAGAAAAGGATCGGAAAGTGTTTACGACAAGTGGAACATATCCGTGGTCATTTGTGACACAAATATTCCATAGCGGTCATCCAAGTCATGATGGCGACCGTAAAACTTTCGAAGTGATGACTTCAACTTAACTAATGGGAACCTGTGCTTCAGTAGCTACCCTCTATCAAGAAAATCCTTATAAGAACCACAAGCTCTGGAATATCGTATCAACTGGGAGATATATACTTCATATTTAGGTGCTGATGTAAGTCACACGTTACTCACCTGTCAATTTTATCACTACTTGTTTCTCAATGGCCACATCATTAACAGTGCGTTCGCACCAATATGAACCCAAGTCTCTTTCTGTTAAATCTGAAATTTGTAGATTGTACTCTCCCAGAGTTTTGTCTTCTATTATTTTAATTCTGTGTCGTAGTTCTTTTTTAATATTCAATCCATCTGATATTATTCCATTCTCTCGCCGCCATATTGATCTTGTAGAAATTGAGACTTTACACTTCAATATGACATCACTTCCTATATCAGTATACAGTGTGACGTCATCTTGAACATTGCCATGAATGGTGCCTAAAATCAGGAGAACTGTATTTAATGTATTACTGTTCTTAGAAATGTCACGTTCGTCAATAATGGTTGAAAAAACAACGAAAAAATATTAGAAATAAAATGAAAACAATTTGTTAATTACGTGATGAGCAGTTTTAACTCCGTGAAAAAAATTGCCTTTGACAAGACGAAAAATATTGATATGGGACGAAGTCCCAACTATGATAGAAATAGCAATATTTTCCATATCACTAATGGCTTAAATTCCTTGCACCGGAAATGACACACCCGAAACCAATACATGGTTAAATCTGTGCAGAAAATCGGGTGCGGACGTTTCATAACCCGGTCGTTTCGTACCAGGTCGTTTCGTACCTAGAGAGGGACGTTTCGTACTGGGGTAAAAATGTATAGTGAGACGTTTCGTACCTTCTTTTCAACTCATAGATTTGTAAAAAAAAAAAAACTCGTTAATTAAAATGTTGTATGTATAGTTCAAACTCTGGAACTTCTTCCGGTTATGAATGTTGAAAAAATGACTCAAAATCGCAGTGTGTTCTAGCCCATTAAACATATAGCATGGGACTAACAATATCATTAAACAGAGTTTCATTTCTTCCTCCTCCTGTCCGAAATAATATTTTCTATGAAATTGAAACGTCGAGTACCGGATTATTCAACACCGGACTGCGCAGGTCCCCATTTTAGCAAAAAAAACTTTAAAAACGACGGAAAATTTGGGTTTGGGCCCCCTATTTGCCCTCTCTTTTAAGAAAGTCTGGATCCGCCCTCGGTCTACTTTGAAAAAAAATATAGGTCCATATATCTGAGTTAACATTATGTACGTTTTCCTTTGAAATTAACGAAAGTAGCCTGTCTGATACAAGGTGTCTGATACAAGATGTTGTATCACCACACTGTGGTGATAAAAAGAATGGCGCGACGTTGCACGAGACGTTCTCTGCCGAACTCCTTTGTCATGACGTCATATCATTAGAATCCGGCGAAAAACACATCAATGTAGGCAACGTAAAGACATAGTATCAATATTTTCGGCAATTGTAAGGTCCACATTTCTTTTTTAAAAGCGTTGTCGGATTGTACAGTGACACTGAAGTGATTGAACAGTAATTCGACATTGGTGAAAGAACGGCAACAAATAACGTGATGTCATTCACAAAATGTAGTCTTCCTGCGAGTATTGTAAAAAAAAAGTTGTAAATATTAATTCGACCCTTGTTATTTGTTTAAAATTTGTTTTTATTGAAATTAGATAAACTTATTACATGAATAGTGTGTTGGTACAAGACTATGTATCAGGTCTTGCCTGTTGCTTGAGCTAACGCATCACAACTCGTCGCTATCGCGACTCGTAGTGATACTGGTTCACACAACAGGCTCGACCTGATACATAGTCTTGTAGCACCACACTATATATGTAATGGGTATTTATCATATTACATTAATACTGTGAAAGTACTTTTCTTCGTGGGTATAAATTTTCGTGGTTTGGTTGAAAATTACAAGTTCGTGGATTCGTGGATTTTGTGTTTGTACCAAAATAAAATTCGTTGATTTTATATTTTCAACATAATAAGTTTCACAGCTGGGTTTCAAAACTTCGAGAAAGCTTCAATACATTCGACAAATAATCTGCATAATTACGTAATCAGAAGTGACAAATAATCCTCATAATTACGTAATCAGAAGTGACAAATAATCCTCATAATTACGTAATCAGAAGTGACAAATAATCCTCATAATTACGTAATCGGAAGTGACAAATAATCCTCATAATTACGTAATCGGAAGTGACAAATAATCTGCATAATTACGTAATCGGAAGTGGAACGTGGATATTAATGTGCTCATTTTCTCAATTATTATTTTTTTTTGCATATCTACGTAGAATCGGAACAAAATCAGCTTTTGAATTTCATAATTATAGATCAGTGTTATTTTATCGAATCTGAAAATTTAACAAAAAAAATCAGCGAAAATTATGTTATGAGCACGTACATTAGCAATTTCCATTAATATATATATATTATTTTTGTTTATGTTTTACAAATATTTAAAAATGTGTCACCGTTAGTTGATGATTTGGAAGTAAATTTCATTACCGTAAGTTGTTAACATCTTTTCACAAATTCTCAACGATGAAAAAAATACACAAATGTTCAAAAATTCATTCAAGACACAGGTCGTTTCACAATAAATTGACTACTGTATGATATGGTGTTTTGATGTTTATATTGGTTACCG
This sequence comes from Gigantidas platifrons, assembly GCA_002080005.1. Classification (NCBI taxonomy): domain Eukaryota; kingdom Metazoa; phylum Mollusca; class Bivalvia; order Mytilida; family Modiolidae; genus Gigantidas; species Gigantidas platifrons. Next base: position 24,712 of record MJUT01032702.1, read on the forward strand.
TTCGTTACTGACCTCGAAAGATTATTTTTATTGTTCTGTTTTCTTTTCTTTTTGTTTCTCTTTTGTTTACAACAGTATGCGACAATGGATAACTAATCTTTATTACCATATTCATGATATTATAATACACAAAGTGAACTAAAATTACTTACATTTGGCGAAATAATTTATTATTAATCCAATAACTAAAAACACGTGCAATTGTCTATGTCCCAGTTTTTTTTTATACTCGGGTCTGTTTGATTGGTTACTATTAATGATATTCCATTGTCGCATTGCTTTATTGCTACATTTATTGTTTCATGTCTTCATGTTAAAAAATTTTGATAAATTATTTAATAATAATGCATATCATATTGTATATTGTATATTGTATGTATATGGAGAAGACAATACTAAGTTGAAAAACTTGTGTCTGATCCTTTTGTCATTATTTAGACAATAAAATATGTTTAAATTTTCACAAATAAATATTTCTGAGCCAACATTTGATTCATTATCAATGTTGGCTTTGGCTGTTTTTAATGCCATCCCTTTTCTGTTGTAAGGAGCCTCTCCAAATTTTAGAGGGAGTATTTTACTTTATCTGTTATACAGTCTCATATTCTTTGTTTCACTGTTGTTATTATTTTCATACTCCCAGTTGCTGTATATATGTACATATTCCTTTGTTTGTTTTTTTTCGTCATTAAATAAATGATATAAACTGGAGATTATATTCACTTTTGCCCTTATCAAAAAACCTAGTGGAGTAGCGTGTCTTGAATAGCTTAAGGTACATTGTCTCACGTTAATGATCTCTATGAAAACTTGGTGCAATATAAATAACAGCTTATTGAAAATAAAATGATTTATATGGCCAAAGTTTCCCTTTGGTGACCTCTGTAAGGTATTAATACATTTTGAGTATTGACCAATAAGATTGCCGGGAAGGGGTCACGTGTCAGTTTGCAATTATCTTTGATCGAGTAGAAAGCCAATTTTATCACTTGTGATTTTTTCAATCCCACCACCATTCCCTTTCAACCACCTTTTTCATGAAATATTTATTATTGACATGTTATACGGGCTTTTGTCATCCCCCTTTTTTTGTATGTGTGTGTGATGACTGTTTTTAATGCCATCCCTTTTCTGTTGTAAAGAGCCTCTCCAAATTTTAGAGGGAGTATTTTACTTTATCTGTTATACAGTCTCATATTCTTTGTTTCACTGTTGCTATTATTTTCATACTCCCAGTTGCTGTATATATGTACATATTTCTTTGTTTGTTTTTTCGTCATTTAATAAATGATATAAACTGAAGATTATATTCACTTTTGCCCTTATCAAAAAACCTAGTGGAATAGCGTGTCTTGAATAGCTTAAGGTATTAGTACATTGTCTCACGTAAATAATCTCTATGAAAACTTGGTGCAATATAAATAAATATTTCTGTCGTTGTTACACTGCATTCAAAATCAAATCATTCACAAACATGCTAATGTGAATGATAACCCATTAAAATGTATGCGCGTACTTATTTCGTCATTAAAATTGTCAACTGTCCCCTATGCAGCTAGTCCAGAAAGTTGAGGTCACTCGAGAACAGCATGGCTATATATCGATGTCAAACTGCTTCAAAAATTTCATTTTTCGTTGGATTCTTAATTTCGTGGGTCAGCCTACCCACGAAAACAATGAAAATTGGTACCCCACGTATAAAAGTGATTTCACAGTATATCTTCTTCATACACTACTGAAAATTTTTTGTCTGCTAATATTTATAAATTTTATATAAGCATTCTGTAATTTATATATTTATATACATAAAAATCAAATTGTCGTCTTCAGGCACTGATGATTAAAATGGTATAGAAATAAGGGGCCGAAATATCAGATTGTACGTGTTTTATTACTTTTAAAGAAAACAGCATGTACATGATAATTAACCTTTAACACGTAACTTAAGACATTGTGATGGAACACCAGTAAAGAGGTTACCTTGTATTCTTTGTAAAAGTAGAATAAGATTAAAAACGAAGTATGTTTTCATGTTTTAAATAGGTCGTCTGTGCATTTTCTGAAAGAAAAAATGATAAAATACTGATAATATAATAGCAATGAAGTTTATGAAAAGAAAGTCTAAACAGCGATGGCCAACAAAGCCATCAACAAAACAAACAATCGCCTCTAAACAGTGATGGCCAACAATGCCACCAACATCAACAAAACAAACAATCACCTGTCACATAAAATTACTGAACATAGAACAAACACGACGTCTGACGATGGAAATCCTGGTCACGATTTGGGAAGGGCACAAAAAAGTGACGGAGTTAAACTGCCCCCTCTGATGATACAACAATACAACATGACACCTAATACTAAACATTAGGTTTGGTTTGCTTTGTTTCGCAAATTTTCATCAAAATAATAATTAATCACTGATATGTGCCTTTCTCCTTCATTAATATATTATCAGCTTTCCACAATGCTTTTATATTATGCGATTTAATTTGTTGATTTTAATACATCATATAAATGCAGTAGTCGTGACCTAAATGTTCTGGTTGAATAACCACTAATGGTAACAATAACAATAATTCGTTTTGTTTTGTAAGCAACATTCAATACTAAAACATATATATCCTTTAATCAGTGGGGTTTGTGTTTTTCTATCTTTAGTTTCATGTGTATGATTTGTAGATCGTTGTTTGTCCTTTTGTACTTTCTCTTTTGGCCATTGTGTTGTCTTCTTCGATATACGGATTCTGATTGCCCCTTTGGTATTTTCAAACTCTTATAACTCAAATTAGGTCACAATGACACATATTTGGAGCTTACTTTTCGCTTATGTATCAGACAATTACAGAGTTTAATCATGATTACATATAAATATAAGTCTATGTAATTGACACTTTAGCTAACTGTGTCTAAATAACTGAGTTATGCCTATGCTAATACATATTGCCTAACACATGTACCAAACTGGTGAATTAGAATTAGAATGAACATTAATACAGTTGCCGTAGTCACTTCAATTTATACTTTGCTCAGCCAATCTTACAGTTCTAAATGTTGTGAGGATATCCATGTTCAAGCTGGAAACAATTAAGAAAGTAATACTCACCATAATTTGCTGGTTACATATTAAACTATTGACAAGCTTTGTACCAATTCTTAATACATTTCAGTCATAAAGCATTAATCATATATGATATTTGATAAACCTGTATGGGGAAAAAATACGTGACTAAATAGTTCCTGTTTTAAAATGTCGAAAACTACAATATGGTACAATTTCAGGAAATGGCAATTGAGTATATCAGGAAACTTGTGTCAAGATCACAAATTGTTACCATTTTTATATATTGGACGTAAGGATGTGAGCTATTTAAATTATACAAACAATTATAATAATAGACATAAAAGGTAATTTACTACATTAGTGGACGAAACACTAAAATTGGAAAACCAGATGATTTAGATAAGGGCATCACAAACAAATATTCAAACCTACAGCCAAATAAGGCAGCTAAGAGTATGTATGCCTGTGTGGTTTCTTTCTCAGATGTTCCTTTATTTCACAAATTCAACATATATAAATATCTAAAATAATCTCATTAAATGTCTAGACAACATTAAAGTAATAACCATGGTAACTAACAGTCCATCAACAATAACATAAACGGTAATGATACTTTGTCAGCAACAAACAGTTAATTATTCATATACTATACCAGATACACAATGTTATATGAACATCTTCTTCTTGTCTAAATTCGCTCGACATCGCGTAGTTTGAAACGTAAATGTATAAGGCGGACACTGAAAAGAAGAAGACACTATGTCAAAAAATCTTCCTTCTAGCATATGTGGCTATAGCCAATTTTGACTTTTCTGTTTAGACCCTTTTGACGTTCTTGTTCCAATAAACTGTTAAATTATCTGGCTTCGTAATCTTTTGACTTTGAATGTGCCTGAAGAAAGTCATCCCAGTCACGTGTACTCCGTACAAAATTAGATTTTTAACGTTTTAAGACTAACGTTAATCTTAACTAAGGTTATTTATACCTGAAGGTAATAATAAACGTAGATATCTAATTTAGTGCACACGAAGTGTTTCTAGAATAAACTATATCATGTCATCAGATACGTTCATAGTCATCGGATTAGAAAGTCAACTGATTTAAATGTGACCCATCTTATTTACCCTTTGGTATATTTAAACTTTTATTATAGAATTTCTCTTAATGTATGTAACTTATTTAGATAGTATAATGTAGTAGAAAAGACATCTTTATCTCTTTGATATTATAATGGTGCATTCAACTTTATTTCCCAGACGTGAGTTATAAAAACATAAAATACGGGTGAAATAATCTTGTAAATACCAACATAACACTGAGAGGTTACACATAAAGACAATACACGACCACAGGAGTGTCATATGACAATAGTAAAAATACTAGGCATATTAACATAGTTTAAATGGGGGATGACTAATGAGATGGGCTGTATATATATGTTGTCGGAAAAACATTTAAAACTTGAAAGTTGAAAGTTGAAAAAGTTGAAAAATTAAACACTCTATCACACCCAATACTTCCACAACTGTACAAAATAAAAGTATATGAATTAAGCACGGGGGAAATGTTTCACGAACCACTGTACGAAAGACAGTTTAAGTAGTGTACATTGATTCCGTGTTTACTTCCGTTCCACAGCTTGAACAAACATATAACATGTGCTTTGTTATCCAATAATGATGAGTGTCTACCCTTCAAAGGTCATTGACTTACTACAACTGGTTCCCTGTTACATGATTACCTGTATAGCTAGCTGTCAATAAGTATTTGGTCTTACCATATAACTGAAAATGACGTCTTGGTATATTCATACTTTTCTTCTCTAAATATTGGATGTCTAGAGGTCAAGCAGAGGTCAGATTGTAAAATATATTTTATTTAATTATGTTAGCTTAATTATGTTGATATTTAAAGTTTATTTTTATATATATGCTCATTTCTACTTTCAGTTTCATTTATTCAAATTCAAATTCAAATAGTTTATTGATAGTAAAAGCGTGCATCAAGACAATACAATATAATTATAATACATTACACAAATATGAATAAGTAAAGGATTTATATAGTACTATATAAATCCCTGGATAAATAAAAGATATGCATATAATAATGATATGAAGTATATTAAATTATTCACAGGGATCTGATGTCTAGGGTCAATGGGAAGCACAACCACCGACGGAAAGAACCACGTTCTTCCAATCGCCGAATTCCTGTGAACTATGTGTTACGTATATTGTTTGCTTCTTTTAAATATTTGCAAATTTGTTTTGTTTTCTTTTGAATAGATCCTTAGGGTCAAGAATCTCTCTTATAAGATCATCGTCAGTTCTAGTACTTTTCAACCTACAAATAGCAAATATTATGTGGAAATGTTATCAATCCTCAATTAAATCTGATTGTTATATCAGCTATCATGATACTCCGCGTATTATTATGATAATGAACTGTAGATGTGTTTACTGATATGTAGAATCAACTTAACCCATCAATATAGAATATGCTTTGTTCTATGGTGTATTTTTAGGTTTGGGTATTTCCATTTAAAGTGATATCTAGATAGGGTAACATAACATGACGACACATCTGTGAAGGCAATATTTAAACTAAGTAATATCCTTATTCCAGCTATTAACATTCATTTAGGGAAAGACAGACAACAATTCAATTTGTATTTCAGTGAAACATTAGTACAGCCCATATGTGATCATATGTGGATCAAGGGGGCAGCACGGAGCTATAGACTGGTATACTGGGCAGGCGCGGATCCAGCCATTTTGAAAAGTGGGGGTTCCAATTTTCATGGCGCCACAGACTGACATTTTCTGTCAAAATTTTGCATAGTAGATACCGCAGAGTAACATTTTCAGAGTTGGAAGCGGTATAAAGATCATCATCGTGTCTCAAATGATTTAAGAAACTCGAGAAACGAGCACCTTTGTTGATACTTGTTTTACCAATTAGACTTTGAAATATAAAACAGAATCAACAAATTACCAGAAACGCAAGTTTCTGTATGACAGCAGCTTTGATATTACTTCTTGCTTCATGGGTCTTAAACAAATAAATGTAAAAATGCCATTCATAATTTTGACCTGCATACTGCAGCTTCTGTTAACTTCATCAGTATTGGTAGAACCCAAACATTTGGAAGACCATGTCGAAATGCGAAAAACATTGAAAACAAATTGCACCAAAAAGTCCAAATCCAGTTAGAACAAATGATTGTCCATCATATTTGTGATGTCATACTATTTACGTAACTTTTTAGTAGAATTTGCTGATCAGAACTATTAACCATATTGCTCAATGATGAAATGCTTACCCTTCTGGAACACCTGATTTCACTTCCACATCCGGAAATTTGTGTTGTTCTGACATTTGAATTGCCAGACTGAAACTTTGTCCTCGATATCTGATTTCGATATGCGATCCAGTAACCTTCTATACTATTAATTGAGCTAGGAACTCAACTCAGAAAAATGTGCATTCTCTTGGTTGAGACCAACAGGCTACATTTTCCTACAATCGATGAAACATGACTGTTTGCCGCCAAAGTTATACAACAGCATCTAAAGCCTTGCTCCTTTTCTGGACTTTTTTTCAAATGCTAATAAAGAGCGCATTTAGTCATTTTGAAGAAATTTCTATTTTAGTAAAGGTGGGAATCTTGAAAGTGGACCACATAGAGGAACATTCTAGACAAAGTTTGGTTCACATTGGCCCTAAAGAGGATTTTTCTTAATTTCCACCAATCAGAAATTAGTATTATCCCTGACGGTCATGTTGAATGTCAGATCACACTTTATAGAGAACCTCTCATAGATCGTTGTCGTCAAAGCTCGGATTCAATAGGCCCAGTAGTTTAAGAGAAGATTGAAATGTGAAAAGTTAATGACGACGGACAGACGGACGCATATGTGTGTCAAAATCGCATATGACCATAGGCCAGGTGAGCTGAAAACGACACATAATGCACAGCTGAGTACGTTGTTTTTAATTGTGGTCAGTTCCTATCCCATCGCAACGAAACTGTAAGAGAATGTGCCGTATACCCTATATAATGTACATTTTTAAACAATAAGTTAAAAATCAAATATTTTTACAATATTATAACGGTGATAACCCTGGTAAGAATCGCTGACAAGTCATCAAAGTTATCAAACTGTAAGATACCACACCGACTTTTTGTTCACAAGTTATCATCTCAAAACCAATTCTGGACACACGGACAGACGGACGACACCCATTTCTAGAGTTCCCCTCGACGAAGCGTCAACGGTCGGGGTACGACAAATTTCATTGCAATCAATAGTAAAGCGAGAGAATTCGAGCTCACAAAAATAGTAGAAAACGGACGGACGGACAAAGTGAACTATAGTGCAACCTTGATGCAGGGCTCTGGTATTTATAAACTATTGCCAATGACTTTTAGATATTTGGACTCGTCAGGCTCAGGTATGCTTGCACTCAGTGTCATACAAGAAACAAAC
>MJUT01032710.1:865-42138 GCA_002080005.1 Gigantidas platifrons
AAAAAAAAGACCATTCGGAACTATTCGACACAGAGTAGGTATATTGTAAAGTAGAAATACTTGGAGTACTACACATATATGATATGAAAATGGCGGGAAAGGGGTAGATAACCTGTGAAATGAAAATGGCGGGAAAAGGGTAGATAACCACGGATAGACGCGGACGTCGTAGAGAACACCCCCACTACTATAGTAATGTAATGGAGTACTACACATATATGAAAAGGATGGGAAAAGGGTAGATAACCACGCATAGACGCGGACGTCGTAGAAAACACCCCCAATTACGCGGGAAATCCTCACTTGCGCACACCCTTCGGGTGACCTTCGGTATCCATGGTACTAGAGCAAGAAAAAAACGCGGTAAACATCCATTTGTACTACAGTAAGAAGAAACGCGGGAAACAGCCATTTGTACTACAGTAAGAAAAAAAACGCGGGAAATCCTAACTTCCGGTTGCACATGCGCAGAACATACTTCCAAACAGGGCCTCTTCCGGTAGCCTTGGTACTTCCGGTCATGCGCAATGGTACATTTTATACTACTACTACTACAGTAAAAAAGAAAAAAACGCGGGAAACGGTTGCGCAACTTCCGGTTGCGCATGCGCAGAACATACTGCTGAACAGGGCCTCTTCCGGTGGCCCTGGTACTTCCGGTCACGTGACTGACGTCACTTCCGGACACGTGTCACTTCCGGGGGCCCTACTACGGACGATATTGCGCAACTTCCGGTTGCGCATGCGCAGAACATACTTCCGGGTGACTGACGTCACTTCCGGTTCTGGAAAACTTCCGGTCACGTGACTGACGTCACTTCCGGTCACGTCACTTCCGGTCACGTGACTTCCGGTAGATCCACCACATGGATCCACCACAAATCCGCGTTTGTCCGTCCCCATATACTACTTACGATCATGCAAGTGAATTAGAAGAGTTTGAAGATACCAAAGGGGCAATCATAATCCGTAAATCACAATGGCCAAAAAGTACAAAAGGACAAACAACGATATACAAAACATGTATATAAAACTAAAGAACAAATTTAAACAATGTTTGTTATACAATGTACATAGTTGTCTGGGTGAAAAGTGAAGGCTTGTACAAATTTAACATTTTCATAATTGGGGATCTCAATTGGGGGTGGGGGGGGTCATTTCCCGCTTATTTTTTTGTTTAAGATTTCCCTGAAACCACGGTCTTTATTTACACCCAATCAGGCAGAATCGTCATTCCCGTTCCTTTTTTTACATTTCCGTGTCCCTCATTGACATCCCCATGATTATGTCAACTTTTTGTAATTTATAATATCTCCTCCACTTTAATTTTAATAGTGGATGGTGTATAATGATGGTTTATATTGTGTACGTACGTTTGTCTCACGTTTTGTACATGTATCCTCAAATCCTCCTTAACCATTGGATGGATATTAATGAAACTTTAAAGAATCGTATCTATATAATGGTGATGTGTGCCTTCTGCTTTATTCTTGGAGTCCCCACAGCAATACATGGACTTTTGACACATCTACATGTACAAGTGGGTGACCATATTGTATTTGCAAATCATCCTAAACCAGTGAATGATTTTTATAAAACTTAATTGTTTTTATGAAGTCAGATTAATATCAAGACTTTAGATGCGGAAGCAGGGCTATTCCCTTGTGAGCTTAGCTCAGATTGTTTTTTCTAGTTCTACTTTAACATGCTTAAATAATATTTCAAATCTCACAATTTTATTGTAAGATGTGGAAGCACAAACAATGCAGCTAGAGCAACATAATTTTGAGAACAGAAACAATAAATACCAACAGATTGGAAAATGTAAATACTATTTTTTCAGTCAGAAGAATACTCCTCGAGTTTAAGTATAATACAAAAATATTTTCACCGTCAGAAGAATACTCCTCGACTTTAAGTGTAGTACAAAAATATTCCCACAACGAGAAGAATGCCCCTCGAGTTTAAGACTAATACAGAAATTTTTCCACAGCCAGAAGAATGCTCATCGAGATTAAGTGTAATACATAAATTTTTCCACAGTCAGAAAAATGCTCTTCGAGTTTTAAGTGTAATACAGAATTTTTTCACAGCCAGAAGAATGCTCCTCGAGTTTTAAGTGTAATACAGAAATTTTTCCACAGCAAGAAGAATGCTTCTCGAGTTTTAGGTGTAATACAGAAATTTTTCAACAGCCAGAAGAATCCTCCTCGAGTTTTAAGTGTAATACAAATTTCCTTCGACAGCCAGAAGACTGCTCCTCGAGTTTTAGGTGTAATACAAAATTTTTCCACAGCCAGAATAATGCTCCTCGAGTTTTAAGTGTAATACAAAATGTTTTCCACAGCCAGAAGAATGCTACTCGAGTTTAAAGTGTGATACATAAATTTGATATAAGTGAAATAACTTCAAAATTTCTTTCTGAAACAACTGGTATTTATATATTATGACTGTTTTAACATTTTACCCAAAATAATTCCGAAGAAGAGATTTCAAAAATACAAAATGAAACAGGCCAAAGTAAAAATTAAATTTAAATTAAGCTACAAAAAGGCAGGATATCATCATCAAAATTCTACCAAGTGTATACAAGGTTAAATGCCTTCCAGAAAAATAGGAAGGAAAACACTGCTATACAGACATATTAAAATATGATCGTGAAACCGAACCAATAGCCACTGATGCATATTTATATTCTTATCGTAAAAATCACCAACATGTTGTTGTCACAAAGTGTGGATTATTTATTGATAAAAACCAGAGTACTTGAAAAAAAAAAACATTCTTATGTCAGTTCGAATCATTGTAAAAAATAAAAATTGAAAATCAAACAAATTTTGGTAGTGGGAGCGCTTTGACATGTATTCATATGATTGACTAAATAATTTTCAGTCCTTCACAAAGACAAACAAATCTTCAGAATCGGTTGATTGGGGTTCACCAATACACACACATCTTATCATAGTTTTTCCCCCAAGACAGCTTCTAATAAAAAAAGGTTTCCTGTTCCGTAACACTATCATCGGTACTACCATCCATGGTAAGGAAGAAAAAGTTAATTTCAGACAAAATGTCAATAATTAAAATAAGTTTTTCCCTGTCTGTGATAGAAATAAACTCCTTGAAATAAGTAGCTGCTGTCATATTGTCATCAAGTTTACCGTGATCTCGTCTCATTGTCTTATCTAGCTGATTAAGCCATGTAATGTCAGATATTGGTTAATTAAAGTGTGAACAATGCTAAACTTCAATTAAAGGTCTTTTCTGGTGTGTTGCGCGGAACTTAAGCTTAAATTAATTCGAACTCCATTTCACAACTTTTTTTAACATCTACCTGTAGCAGTGGAAGATTAGATTTTACAAATATTCGAATTAAGTCAAGCGAATACGCATGTTAATTACAGATAAAAATACAGGTAGGTAAAACAATCTATCCGCAACATTGTAAACTTTTTTTCCCACCCCTTTGATACGTTGTTTTATCAAAGCAACTCCGAATCCACCCCAGTGTATGTTAGCTTCTTTAAGAGCCATGACATTTTCATGAGCTATTGTTTGTTGTGGCAATGCCTGTTTGTGTGATTCTGTTACTCTAATGATTTGATTGATTTGATGTTTGGTGTTTAACGCCACTTTCAGCAATATTGCAGCTATAACATGGCGACCATTTTTAGTGATGGAAGAAGCCGAAGTATCCGGAAAGAACCATCGACCATGGGCAAGCAGCTGGTAAATATGTGGGTTCGCGCCCGGCTTTGTAAATTACAAAAAGGGTGCACTCGACTCGCAGCCGCAAGTGATACAGTTTACCAGTTGCTTGTCCATGGTCGATGGTTCTTCGGCTTCTTCCACCACTAAAACTGGTTGCCATGATATAGCTGAAATATTGCTGAAAGTGGCGTTAAACACGAATAATCAAATCAATTCAAATCGAAGCTGAGTCGTACGTGAATGTCTCTATGGGTGTATTAGACTAAATTAAAATGCACACTAATATGTTTTTGGGGTAAACAGCGTGTCATAGGAGAAAAGAGAGATAAATTAATAATGGTGATATTATACAGTTATTTAATGGGAGTGCAGGAAATAGATCAACATATTTTTCCAAAGGTATTGGGAAAGACCAAAGTGTTCTATTGTCCGAGGTCAACGACCGAGGGCAATAAAACACTTTGGTCTTTCCCAATATCGAGGGAAAAATTGTTTGATCTATTGCCTGCATTAAATAACTGTTTTATTACCTAATTATAATTTTTTAGACAGATTAAAAAAACTACTGTTTTCAATATCTAAATATTGTTTAACAATTTTAACAAATAACACAAATTATCTTTTTCATATTAAACGTGGAGATTCTTAAAATTTTAAATCTGCGCTTGTTTTAGACTGCGCGAAGGAAATATACTCCCTTGGGAAAGAAATGTACGTTTATTTCTTTAAGAATAAGTTACGCAAATACATTATAATTAGATTGCACAATTTGAAGTTAGATACAGAAACGTCACATGGCTGTTAAAATGGCGTCTTGAAATAAATGACTTCACTCTGCTGAAAGAGCCATAACGTATTTTACAGCACACGAAGTAACGATTATGCATGAAACGTCGCAGTCAAAGGGTTAAATCGTGTTAGATTACGACATTTTCATACGCTGTAATCCGGTTTGGACTAGACAAGATTTCCTATTAGTAATAAATATTCATGAGATTGTTTTGACTTATCACCGTAAAGGTCAAAGGTACCAAATTAAATGGTTTTTTGTATACTCAAAACGGCTTTATGAACAACAAAATATTAATATTACAACAAATAATTCCGTCACAAATACCTGATCGATTCAGCAAACTCCTATGTTCTACGCTGTACCATAACGTAATGAACATCATAATATGGCTTGTCAGATTACCATCAAGAACGTAGAAGTCCAACTTACAGTCACAGGAAAAACAACCCCAGACAGTTACACCCCCACCCCCAAAAGCAGTTGTGCCCAAAATGTGGTTGTCCTGAAATGAAGTATTTCGTTGGCGCCAAACCCTTGCACGACCGTCGGTAGGCGTAGCAAAAAAAGACTTTCATCAGACCAGTGGACCCGTCTCCATGTGCGAATAGTCCACCCCAAATGATCATGTGACCAGTCAAATCGAGCATGGCGATAACGTAATGTCAACTGTGGACGTTTTATGGGCCGTCGCACTCGCATTCCCTGATGGTGGAGGCGTCTGATTACAGTGCGTGTGCTAATGTGTCCTCCAAACGCTAAATTACCACGAAGTCCACCAGCTGCACTGAACGGCCGTTGCTGCGCCCGTCTGGATATGAGCCGGTCCTCTCTCGGCGTCGTTTTGCGAGGTCTGCCTGCACGTGGACGGTCAGTAACATTCCCCGTTTGACGAAAACACTGCATCAGTCGTACAATGATGGAATGGTTAACTCTGAAGTGGTCTGTGACCCTTCTATGGCTAAAACCACCTTTATGCATGCCAACAGCTTGTCACCTTTCTGGTATGGTTAATTTTCGCCGCAACATACCAAACCAATAGAAAATTAAGCTTTAAATTCTACACAAAAAAAAATCAGCTTTCGTTCGCAAACACAAACACGTGGCACTTTGCACACCCTGTCATATACACATAAATAAAAATCGATCAATAACCTGTTTCACAGGTAAGTAAGTATGTGTGTGCAGGTAACGAAAACAGCAAACCGATTTGAAATAAGTTCATTATTAGAAAAGATATTATTGAAACAAGTCAGGTGGTGCTTAACCTTTGTCGGACTGTATATATAGAAACATAAAGTGAGATAGCAAACGTTCTAAATATATGGCTTAATCATTTTAATGTTTCTTTTTTTGTGCATATAACCCGATTGTTTTAAAGACAAGTATGTTTTATTTATTAGGGTAGGTGTTAAAGTTAATACAAATTTGTTCCCGCCACGCTATAGCTAAAATACAGCTAAAGTTGGCGTTAAACATCAATCAATCATTCAATTCATCAAATTTCATCTGATAAAGATCTATCTTAAGAAAAAAATATAAAAATTACACGTTATACTGTAGATTAATCCAAATGATTAAATAATATAAAAAAAAAGTGTAGAAAAAGTAACGAGAAGTAATATCACTTTATATATCATTTCCCCACGTTCAATTAGTTTTTTTTTAGCTGAAAATGTCAATATTCCGCGTTCGATTTGACACAATGTTATTATGAAAAATGTGTTTGTTTATGAATGACTGCAAAAATATACATATTACTTACATTTTTTAAATCACCAGTCTTTCCATCACGGACCAAAACTTTATTAATCAAATTGACTGGAGCGAAATCGGTTTCCACATCAAACCAGGATGATCAAATATGTGTCAGTCATCATCGTGGTCATCCAATTACCTGTGTATATCAGTTACTTAGTATTGTTTGACCGATCGATGTTATTTCTAATGTTTTTGTAAAGTCTCGATTGTCAATGACATGATCTATGTTTTAAGTTTTAATTGATTAAATTGATTTTTAATCGATTTAAGATAACAGAACATTATTCTTATAAATGAATGAGTAAGTGAGTGATTAACGCCAATTCAGCAATTTTTCAGCTATATTATGGCGAGAACAAGTTAATTTTCAATGAGATAATGATGAGGTCCGCTTTGTTCTAGACCAACACGCTGAGCTGGATTTTTATAGTGCTAGCTCACTGAAACAACAGTCCGTGGATAGACATGTCGCTCCACTAGCACACAGTATTCTGATTCCGAGCCAACCAGTCTTTGCTTTTTCTCATTAATGCTGCGTGATTAGCGGAGAAGCAACAAATACCAATTTTATAGTCTTTGGTTTGACCCGACGGGAGCTCTAACCCACGATCAACCGCACTCGAGGCGAGCACGCTAACCATTACACCACCACTGCGCTTATCTTAGAAATGACATGGCGATATTATTAAATTTTATCTTAAGTACAATCGATTAGCGATATATAAATCAATAAATCAATTTTAAAGTTGTATTGGATAAAATGTCATAACATTTGTTTTTCGACAGCACTATTATTGTACAAGTTAGATATATATTACTATTGAAATAAACGAGGATGCCCGTATTGGATATAACGGGTTTCTTTTTCCGCATTCGTACTAAGGGGAAAAAGAAACCCGTTATATCCAATACGGCCCGCTTCCTTTGTTTCGATAGTCATGTATCTTTTCCTTAAATTCGGAGAATACCAAGAGGAATAATTTAATAATTCATTTTTTACTTTTTCTGACAACTGACACAAGACATCAGAAGTGTTCCGACAGTAAGTAACTTTAAAAAGTCACTTTAACAAATATTAATTTATTAAAACCACATAGCTATTATTCAGTTTGTTATAGAATGTTAAATGTGTTACACTCTAGACTAAGACATAGATCTAGTAATCCGAATACTGACCCTGTTCGAGTATATTTTAATTAGTGACAGGGATGAATCGAAGAACAGACAACACAATGGCCAAAAGAAAAAGTACAAAACGACAAACAACGATCTACAAAACATACACATAAAGCTAAAGATGGAGAAACACGAACCCCACTAAAAACCGGGGTGAACTCAGGTGCTCCGGAAAGGTAAGTAGTTCCTGCTCCACTAGTGGCACCCGTCGTGTTAATCTAGTTACAAACCCGATGATAAGTCATGAATGAAGAAAGGAACGGGAAGTGTTTAAGACAAGTGGAACATATCCGTGGTCATTTGTTACAGAGATATTCCATAACTTGTGGCAAGACTTTGAAGCTCGTGTGCAGTTCACAAATAATATGAATTACTTGATAGTTTACATCTGTGATGCTTTACTTTTTGGCGATGGTGTTGTTATCGACTGTTTGGTTGGATCAGTGATCCGTTCTCGTGCTCATTGCACCTTCCGCGAAAAGGGGTGTCCATGTTGTGATCTCTATTCATTGTGGCGTAAAATTAACCAGATTGCATAGGCGAACACAGTGAGAGTGGAGACCCGCCCCAATTTAGCAGCTTTGTCATAGACTGGTAAAAACGTGTTTTAACAGAATATTTCGATTTTCGTCCTTGTCATTTTTCTTTTTGCTATGTTTTGTAATTTTCGCTTTGAATTTTTCTTAAAACAAATTGTTTTGAAATCATATTTGTTTCTATTAAAAACTCCCTCCCTCCCTCCTTTATGAAAATATCTGGATTGTGTCTGATAATATAAGTTATTTACGTTCCTATCCGTAGATATGGTGATTTTAACACCCTGAAGTTGCCAAGTACACCCTGAGGCGGAGCCGAAGGGTGTACAAGCCACTGAAAGGTGTTAAAATTTATCCCCGGTTATAGTAAAAAATAAGACATTTGGACCCCGGTGGCCCACGTAAAAGTGGTGTTTTCTTTGTTTTTGGAAAGAGTAAGTAAAAATATGAAAGTTTCGAGTGTTTTTTATCCGGTGTAGGGTACTAACTTTGATAGAACCCTACAGTTGATCAAAGTAACAGCTTTATATTGAATATATAGCCAACGTCACGAGCTTTAACGTCATATTATCCCCGTTTTGAAAATTATAACAACATTTGATTGGTTAAATGGCTAGTTACACCCGGTAATATGGCCTAGCAAAACCCGGGAATATGTTTTTTTTATACCCGCGGTTTTAACCAATCAAAAGTTGTTATGATTTTCAAACCGGGGATAATTAATTATTGTCACTATTCAGTATAGCTTAGGGTTCAATCTAAGCAGATGATTAGTACTGGACAATAAAAAAAGAGATGCTGGCCTTCTTGTACTGACCCCATTAAAAGTGACAGGATACAAGTAACAAGTTAACTGTTGGGGGAAGGGGGCCTTCTTAAATCTGGTTTCTGAAATATTGTACTTGAAATATTTGTTAAATTAAATATGTCTTCCTTCTTATGAAGTATATTGAACTTTAAAAAAAATGTGTGACTTATTTATTTACATTAGTTTATATGGCGACGTCCGCGTAGAAACAGTACCTATTGATAAACGATTTCGTGAACTCTTTAATAAATTAGTTAACATGGCGGCGTCCTCCTAGAAACTGTATTTCTGGTAAACGATTCATGAAAGACTATACTATGAAATCATATGAAAATGCTCAAAAGTTGTAAGAAGTAATGAATAAGGAAAAAACCGGATTGTGATTACTACAAACGGAACATATCCATGGTGATTTGTGACACAAATAATTGATAAGAGTAAACAATGTCATGGTGACGACCGTAAAACTGTCTAGAGTCTGTTTATGTATTCATACAAGGCTATTGTTCCATTAATTAGTTCTAACATGATTCCTGTCATTCTGTCATATTACTTTGGAAGTCAAGATCTGGATTAGGATTTATAATGGTTCCTTTTACATCTATTAATTTAGTTGTAAAAGTGTAGATATGAAATAACAATATTTGTAACATGAGTGTATTCGTCTCCTTTGGTCTTTTTTATGGTTTATATACCAGAATGTAAGCAACAGCTAAGAACTATAAAATATTACACGGAGATATCAATTAAAACACATTGGGTTCAAGGGTACATACAAATGTAGGGATATATATCTAATTCATTTTAATACTTGCCAATTTTTGTTTATTGACATTCGATTAGCGATACATAAATAAAAAGAATCAATTTTGAATTTGTATTGGATAAAATGTCATACCATTTCTTTTTCGATAGAACTATTATTGTACATGTTAAGTATATATTACTATTGAAACAAACGAGGATGTCCGTATTGGGTATAACGGGTTTATTTTTCCGCATTCGTACTAAGGGGAAAATGAAACTTGTTATATCTAATACGACTCGCTTCCTTTGTTTCGATAGTAATATATCTTTTCCTTAAATTCGGAGTATACCAAGAGGGTTAATTTAATAATTCATTTTTTGCTTTTTCGGACAGTCTGACACAAAACATCAGAAGTTTCCTGACAGTAAATTACTTTAACAAATGTTAATTTATTAAAACCACATAATTATCATTTAGCTGGTTATAGAATGTTAAAATGTGTTACACTCTAGACTAAGACATATATCTAGTAATCAGAATGCTGACCCATGTTTAAGTAAATTTAATTAGTGACAGAAGATGTGCTCATGGGTAGGTAATGTATGCTACGATTCACTGTTGTCTAGACATTGACGCTCGTGTACAGTTCACAAATAATCTGCAATAACTTGATAGTTTAATTTTTTAAGCTTTATTTTCCCCCGATGGTTTTGTTATCTATATGTTGTATGAACCAGTGACGTGTTCTCATGCTCTTTGTACCTTCCCCGAATAGGAGTGTCCATGTATTGATCTCTACCCATTGTGGCGTAAATATGACCAGATTGCATAGGTGGATCAAGGGAGGGGCCTGTCCCACCCCTCCCCCTTTTTGAGCTAGGGAGGGGTCTGCCCCACCCCACCCCCTTTTTGCGCTAAGTTATAAACTGGTACAAACGTGTTTTAAAAAAAATATATTTGCAATTTCGTCCTTGTAATTTTTCTTAAAACAAATTGTTTTGAAATCCGTTATTTTACTATATTTCCTTATATGCGGATACGGTTGATCTATAGTAGTTAAAATGACGGCGTCCTGCTAGAGACAACATTTTGATGAACGATTTCGAGAACTCTTTAATAAATCGATTATCAACCTGTCGGCTTCCTCGTAGAAACGATACTTTCTGCTAAACAATTTCCGAAACTCTTTAACAAATTACTATGAAGTCGTATAAAAATGCTTAAAAGTTGTAAGAAATAATGAATAAGGAAATGACCGGGTTGTGATTACGACAAACGAAACAATTCCGTGGTTATTTGTGACACAACAATTCCGTAATGGTTAACCAAGTCATGGTGGCAACCGTCAAACTTTCTAGAGTTTGCTTATGTATTCATACAAGGCTATTGTTCCATGGCAACCGTAAAAAAACTTTCTAGAGTTTGTTTATGTATTCATACAAGGCTATTGTTCCATGGCAACCGTAAAACTTTCCAGAGTTTGTTTATGTATTCATACAAGGCTATTGTTCCATGGCAACCGGAAAACTTTCCAGAGTTTGTTTATGTATTCATACAAGGCTATTGTTCCATGGCAACCGTAAAACCTTCTAGAGTTTGTTTATGTATTTATACAAGGCTATTGTTCCATGGCAACCGTAAAGCTTTCTAGAGTTTGTTTATGTATTAATACAAGGCTATTGTGCCGTGGCAACCATAAAACTGTCTAGAGTGTGTTTATGTATTTATACAAGGCTATTGCTCCATGGCAACCGTAAAACTTTCTAGAGTGTGGTTATGTATTAATACAAGGCTATTGTTCCATTCAATATTTCTAACATTACTTTGGAAGTCAAGATCTGAAAATTAGGATTTTAGACTGGTTCATTTTACATCTATTAATATAGTTGTAAAAGTGTACATATGAAATAACGATATTTGTAACATGAATGTATTCTTCTCCTTTGGTCTTTTTGTGGTTTATATACAAATGTACCAGAATATAAGCAACAGCTAAGAACTATAAAATATTACACGCAGATAGTAATTAATATAAATTGGGTTCAAAGGTACAAACAAATGTAGGTATACAAAATGTATATCTAGGTAACTTTAATACTTGCCAATTTTTGTTTAGGTACATTCGATTAGCGATATATAAATAAATCAATTTTAAAGTTGTATTGGATAAAATGTCATACCATTTCTTTTTCGACAGCACTATTATTGCACAAGTTAGATATATATTACTATTGAAACAAACGAGGATGCCCGTATTGGTTATAACGGGTTTCTTTTTCCGCATTCGTACTAAGGGGGAAAAGAAACCAGTTATATACAATACGACCTGCTTCTTGTGTTTCGATAGTAATGTATCTTTTCCTTATATCGGAGTATACCAACAGGAATGATTTAATAATTCATTTTTTACTTTTTCGGACAACCTGACACAAGACGTCATAAGTCTTCCCACAGTAAGTTACTTTAAAAAGTCACTTTAACAAATGTTAATTTATTAAAACCACATCGTTATTATTCAGTTGTTTATAAAATGTTAAATGTGTTACACTCTAGACTAAGACATAGATCTAGTAATCTGAATACTGATCCTGTTCGAGTATATTTTAATTAGTGACAGGGGATGTGTTTGGGGATGGGTAATAGATGATATGAAGAAGAGTTTGAAGAAACCAAAGGGGTAATCATAATCCGTAACTCGAAGAACAGACAACACAATGGCCAAAAGAAAAAGTACAAAACGATAAAGAACGATCTACAAAACATACACATAAAACTAAAGATTGACTAACACGAACCCCACTAGAAACCGAGGGTGAACTCATGTGTTCCGGATAGGTAAGCAGTTCCTGCTCTACTAATGGCACCCTTCGTATTAATCTAGTTACAAACTCTGTGATAAGTCACGAATGAGGAAAGGACCGGGAAGTGTTTACGACAAGTGGAACATATCCGTGGTCATTTTTGACACAGATATTCCATAACTTGTGGCTAAACTTTATTGATTGTTTTGATTGATTTTTGGAGCTTTAACGCCACTTTCAGCAATATTTCAGCTATATCATGGCGGCCAGTTTTAGTGATGGAAGAAGTCGCAGTACCGGAGAGAACCAACGACCATGGGCAAGCAACCGGTAAACTGTATCACTTGCGGCTGCGAGTCGAGTACACCTTTTTTGTAATTTACAAAGACGGACGCGAACCCACGCCGTATTGGTGATAGGCTTGTATGAGTTGTTAGGTAATCCAACTACCTAACTCATTGAGCCACCCGAGTCCTCGGCTAGACTTTGAAGCTCATGTGCAGTTCACAAATAATATGTAATTACTTGATAGTTTACATCTTTGATGCTTTACTTGTTGGCGATGGGCTTGTCATCGACTGGCTGTTTGGACCAGTGATCCATCCGCGAATAGGGGTGTCCATGCATTGAGCTCTATTCATTGTTGCGAAAAAATGGCCAGATTACACAGGCGGATCCAGGGAGAGCGGAGACACGCCCCCATTTTTGAGCTTAGTTATAGACTGGTAAAAACATGTATTAACAGAACATTTCCAATTTCGTCCTTGTCATGTTTCTTTTTACTCTGTTTTGTAATTTTTGCTTTGAATTACGCCTCGGTATCTTTAAATTTTTCTTAAAACAAATTGTTTCAAATCAAATTTTTTTCTATAAAAAAACGCCCTCCCTTCCCTTCCTTATGAAAATGTCTTGATTGTGTCTTATGATTTATTATTGCTAATATTCAATATTGCTTAGCGTTCAGTGACAGTCTAAACAGATTATTAGTACTGGACAGTAACAACAGAGATGCTGGCCTTCTTGAAATGATTCCGTTAAAAGTTACAAGATACAAGTAACAAGATAAATGTTAGGGATGGGGCTTCTTAAAAGGACAGAAAGTGTGGTGGGGGTATCGTATCTAGTTCTGAAATACTGTACTTGAAAAATGTATCATATTAAATATGTTTTCCTCCTTATGAAGTACATTGAACTCTATCAAAAGATGTGTGCATTGTCCCTTTCTTAATAATAACATCTTTAAATAAACTGTTGCTATGAAAGTTGAAATCTTGACTGACCCCTAATATTTACTTTTCACATGTAATCAGTAAAGAAATGTTGTTAGTAAATGTATGTGATCAGTCAGGAGTTGAACCTTCAAGGTAGCAATTGTTAAAGTATTAATAAGAAAGTGACTTGTAGCAAGTCTAGGAACTGATGGAAGTTGTCTTCTATATGGTGGTAACCTTAAAATTTTCTAGAGTATGTTTATGTATATACAAGGCTATTCCATTTAACATTTCTAACATGATTCCTGGCATTCTATCATATTACTTTGGAAGTCAAGATCTGAAAATACGAATTTTAGTTTAGTTCATTTTACATTAATTCACTTAGTTCTGAAAATGTAGATATGAAATAATAAGATTTAACAAAAAATGAACAGCAAAACTTTGGAGGTCAAGATTTGAAAATCAGGAATTTATACTGCTTAATTTTACGTCAATTTATTTTGTTCTAATTTATCAGCAGTCAGTGTAGATAGGAAACAACTATATTTAAACCAAGAATGAACAGCAATACTCTGCCTCAATAATGAGTTTAACTAAGGTCAAATAATCTTTTGTGTCTTTCACTTCCACAATATTTAATATTTCTGGTCGTCGGCTAAAACATGTTTAACTATAGGAGTCTAACATTGAGTATAAATAATATATAAATCATTGATTCATAAAGTTTAAAGATACAAGTACTTTTGGTTTGTATTTCCACGTAATAGACAGAAGAAAATAATTTAATCTAGACAAAAGATAAGACTAATTCTGGTTTATTTTAAGGAAAAAAATCATAAAGATAAGGGGACAGTTAATGTTTTGATTTAATTCTTAATGAATAAAGTAAAGCAATATTTCGGGTCTAGACTTACTGAAAAAGGGGGGTTCGCTCTAAAAGGTGACTCGGACCAAAATATCGCCGTGAATTATAAAAATGTTCCGGATAAAGGGGACCCCCCATTCAGACAGTTTTTGATTTCAGTTGATTACGATTAAGAGACTACCACAGTGTAGATCAGGTATATTCACAAGAAATAAATCATGTCGGTAAAAAAAATGGCACCGCGATGAAACAGTCTGAAATGTAGACTGCCACAGTTAAACAAGGGTATAATGTAAATGGTATGTATATTGTGCCTTGTGATGGATCATCAACGACCACTGCTGATAAAATTATTAAGAACTGCATAGACTTGCTACATGTCCTTTTCTTATTAATAACACCCTTAATAAACTATTGCTCTGAAAGTTGAAATTTGGACTGACAGTTTACATTTGGAGAAGAAACATGTTGAAAAGAAATGTTATTTGTAAATATGTGTGGTCAGTGAAAGCGATGAACCTTCAAGGCAACAATTTATGAAGGTATTAATAGGAAAGTGACATGTAACGAGTCTAGGAACTGATGAAAGTTTAAATGAAAGTGGCCTGGCATTATCCATATACGATTCACAGCAAGGTATACGGATTCTGATTGACCCTTTGGTATCTTCAAACTCTTCTTACAGAGGAAATAAACATAAGTTCAGATGGTCAAGAGAATGTCAGCACAATTTATTAAATATACACAAACAAATTATCTTATATTTTTTTATGTAAGAGAGAAATAAAATGTAAACTTTATTTGAAAAAGACATATATTTCCTGTTCAAACATGCTATTAACTATACTAACCATGTATGTCTGGTAGATTGAAAATAGTTCGAACTGATATATGATTATGATTCAGACATAATGTTATATTTGTAGTTCATGATGAGATAAATTTGCTATAACATACTGTCTCTTAATTTGTAATATATGATATATCATTTTACAAAAGCAAAAAACAAACAAGCAAACAAAAAGCAAAAACAAACATACATTTTACTAAAGCAAAAACAAGCAAACAAACAAACAAACAAGCAAAAAACACCAAAAACAAACATGCATTTTACTAAAGCAAAAACACACAAACAAGCAAAAAAAAACCAAACATACATTTTACTAAAGCAAAAAACAAACTAACAAAATCAAACAAGCAAAAAACACAAACAAACAAGGAAGCAAAATCAAACACGCACAAACAAACAAACAAACAAACATTCTACTAAAGCAAAAAAAACAACAACAAACATTCTACAAAAGCAAAAAAAAAAACAAAACAAACAAACAAACAGACAAACAAACAAACATTTTACTAAAGCGAAAAAAAATAAAATAAACACGAAAAGCGCTTCAGACGGACTGTATCATAAAACGAAAAACATTTGAATTGTCTTAAGATTCTAACTGTCAAATGTTATTCATGACTTGTCCCCGGATTTGCAACTAGATTAACACGACGGGTGCTACTAGTGCAACAGGAACCACTTACCCTTCCGGAGCACCTGAGTTCACCCCGATTTTCAGTGGGATTCGTGTTACTCGACCTTAATAGTTTCATGTGTATGTTTTGTAGATCGTTGTTTGTCATTTTGTACCTTTTGTTTTGACCATTGTATTGTCTGTCCTGCGATTTATGGGTTCTGATTAACCCTTTGGTATCTTTAAACTCTTCTTATTTCTTTATAATAAAACCCTAGTTATAATGATTAATTCATATGAAGACTTGTCCTAGTGATATGATAAATAAAACTAACAAATCACTCCACAGAGTATGTCTATGATAAATAAAACTTACAAATCACTCTACAGAGTATGTTTATGATAATTAAAACTTACGAATCACTCTACAGAGTATGTTTATGATAAATAAAACATACAAATCACTCTACAGAGTATGTTTATGATAAATAAAACTTACAAATCACTGTAAACAGTATGTTGATGTATTAAGATTTCCATCACTAATGGATTTTGCCATTAGTAAACTATTTTCGTCCACAAATTTTGCAACTGGTTCGACTATGAAAGATTCATTGGGTTTGAGCTATTTCGATGGTAGCCCACTAACAATTGGTTCGCTATTGGCAGGAATAGTTGTGCCCTCTGCTATCATAACTCGACAACAACCAGTGTCAATTGGAGACAAATGCAGTGAGATTGTACCCTTATCATGTATAGACAAAGATAAATCTTTCATGGAAATATTGCATTTGTGTTTAGACATAAAGTCAAACCCTAAAATATCCTCATTTTTTATATCAGTAACCCAAACCTCATGGTGTACTATGACACCATTCATTTCAAGTGGCACTTTACAATTACCAAGAAATTTAGATCTTTCCCCTGTAGCAGTTACCAAAGAAGAGTTAACGACTTCCAATTGTTCCGTACACCTTTTTGGCAAACAATTTAGAAAGTATCATCTTAGAATCGAGATTGTGGCACCAGTATCAACAAGCATTGTCACTGGTAGACCACAAATATTTGCAGTTAAGAAAATACCTTCATCATGGGTCTATCTAATGATTCCAATGTCGTGTCCCGACCCATGGACGCGACTCCTTCAGGTTTCCCCCTTGTTTAGCTTTATCACTGAGGCTAGTTTCACCATTCTTTGCAGTCTGACTAGTCTTGCCGTCAGTTTGCCCATTATTTGTCCCCTGACTGTGGGGATTCGTATTCTGTTGGGTACCATTACCTTTACCCTTTGCAAACTTTTTGCCATTCTGATTTTTATTACTTTCTCTTGAGCTGATAGTTGCTCTGCTCAAATCAACGTCACTGCTAATTTTACTCATAAAAGTTTCAAGAATTATCTAGTCAGTCTTTCCATCATTGCTTACTGATTCTTTCTCTTCAGAAACTCCACAGACTGATCTATGCTTAAATCTATCGGCATTTTTAAAGGTCTCTAACCTTATTGCCAATGTTTCAGCTTGAGTAATTGACTCTGGCTGTGACTGTCTAAGTCTAAGGCGTATATCAGAGTCTTCAAGCGCATCTATGAAATAATCAACAGCGAGAGTATCCAAAAGTTGCAAATCTGCTTTTGGATAAGCTTGGCGTGTGAGCTTCATTATTGATGAAGCAAATTCAGAGATAGACTCAGACTTTTGACGAAAGCGACTTTGGAGTTTCGCCCTGTACATTTCCGGTTTGTACGCACTGCCAAACTTTCGCGACAATACCAATTTTAATCTTGAGTAATTTCGCCTTTCATCTTGTGTAAGGTCACTCAGTATACTCCTAGCAGCTCCAGTAAGACTGCTTGCAAGATATAACCCTTTAGCATTATCATCCCATTTATTTATATCGGCCAGAATTTCAAATTGGGAGAGATATTCTTCCCAATCTTCAAGACCGTCATACTTAACTGGACGCATTTTCACATTGCTTGATGATGAGTCCGATTGTGAAATTGCTTGATTTTGATCATCATTTGAAATGTTCTTTGAACTTGTTTCTTTAGAACTATCCAATTTAATCGACTGTAAAAGGTCATTTGGACCGTGTGAGGTTAATGATAACACCTTAGGAGTACTTGAGAAGAGAGACTTAAGACCTTGTTCTACATGAGTCTTTTTATCGCCCTTGCTGAATTTAAAACATGTATCTTTACCAGGTAGTAGGGTTTCTGGTATTATACTTGTAGATCCCCATTGTAATTTTGAATCAGTGGGTAGACTTATTTCCCCGATATTATCTATTTTGTTAATAAGTTTTTGAATAGTGCTTTGGTATTTTATTTGCTTTTGCTCCAAAGCATCAAGTCTTTCTTGAGTCGTACACTTGAAAATTGAAATGTCATCTTTCAAGTCTTTTAAACAGTCACTCAGCTTAATTTATTTCTTTTGTATCTCATCTTGTTTTTCTAAGACATACATTTATGTGGATTGTAATGTTGAAATAGTGTCAGTTATCCCTTTGATTGCCTGACATACTTCAGAAAAAATTACCGACAATCCTTTGCAAACTGAAGTCAACACTGCTTGGTTTGATTACAATTCTTTTTCAACCATTTCGAATACAATTTCAAGTAGATGTTCATCATACGATTTTGGTCTAGATTTACTTTCTTGACCGGATGTTTGATGATTTGAAGACATTTCTGTTGAACAAAATGTTGCCATAATAAATATAAGAAATTAATTTTTGGACACTTAGTTTCAAGTGCCCGTCGGAGGTACCAATGTAACGAGCTCACTTTCGCTACAATTTTTAGTTCACTTAAGTGTCTAGCGAGCTAGAACTAGTGGCAAATTATGTTAAAGAAGGTTATTCTTAAATAACATTTATTATTTCATTCATAAAATACTTCGAAAACAATACATGGATATATATAAATTACAAGAAATGTCATTGAAATATAGCTGAAACAAACAAGACAGGTGTTGACGGTCAGTTTATGTTTAGTCACACATTGTGGTTAAATGTTTAACCATGGATTTTTGTTATATGTTTTACCACGAATAGTGGTAAAAATGGTTCAGCCCAGATATAACCATAATTGTACACTTTTTTCCAGAGTATTATGACTCTTATTTACTAAAGTGTATATTTACCATGGCCCTGTTCATGTTCATAACTTTCTGTGTTCCTTGCAGACTGAACACAGGTAAATTAAATCAGCTGGCTTATATACAACTGACCAGTCATGTGATCAGTTATATATAATTACAGGTAAATAACATAATATAAATAAAACATTATCAGGTGATGTACCTGTACAAGGTAATTGATTTTAATAATTAATATTATAACAACAATATAACAATTAAATATGAAGCAAGACACATCAAATAAATCATTATAATATAAGGTTCGTGACAATATCATCACAAGATATATGATTAGAAATAAACAAAATATTAGGTTTGCTTGGGTTGTACTTAACCAGCCAGCACGACGAGTTTCTGGAAATACCTTTATCAGGTATTCTATAGCAGACAGCACGACGAGTTTCTGGAATTACCTTTATCAGGTATTCTATACCAGACACCACGACGAGTTTCTGTAATTACCTTTATCAGGTATTCTATACCAGACACCACGACCAGTTTCTGTAATTACCTTTATCAGGTATTCTTTATCAGTTATTCTTTATCAGTCTCAAAGTCAACAGTTTGGAAAGCCAAATAATTCAAAACATTTTAGGATCAAGTTAACAAAAAGAGCACAATCAGGATAACCAGATATTATATAATTCTACCATTGGTCAAGTTAACAAAAGAGTTCAATCAGGATAACCAGATATTATATAATTCTGTCATTGATCAAGTTAACAAAAGAGTACAATCAGGATAGCCAAATATTATATAACTCTGCCATTGTTTAGAAGTGTAGATCTGTCCATCCCAATACGTAATTTTTAATATTTCTGGTCAGTTAAAAAATAGTTAACAGTAAAAGGTCTTAAAATATGACTGTAATAAAGTTTGGAGATAAGGGGTAATCAAAAGCCATCAATCGAAGATGGTTGGTTTGGTTTGATGATGTTTAACACCACTTTCAACAATATTTCAGTTATATCGTGGCGATCAGTTTTATTGGTGGAGGAAACCGGAGGACCCGGAGAAAACCACAGACTTGTCGCAAGTCAGTGACAAACTTTATCACATAATGTTGTACACCTCGCCCTGATCGAGATTCGAACTCACAACATCAGTGATGATAGACATCGATTGCATAGTTAGTAAATCTAGCTACCATAAGAACACGGCCATGACCCCTGTAAATACAAGAAGTACAGTCGATAAATAAATAATCAATAAATTCTTTATCCATAATAGTATTTAAAGAGACACGTAACTGGATTTATCAAGTACTATGAATAGTAAATGGGATTTTACTATCGGTTTGTATTACTACTTAATAGACAGAAGAAAGTAAATAAATATGTTTAAAGGTAAGACTACAACAAAGAAACACGGGAAAATGACAGACAATGTTTGAATTTAAGTCTTCATGAATAAATTAAAGGAAAGTTCAAGACAGTTTTCATTTCACAGTACATATCTGATATCACTTTAATATCATGCTGAAGTACATTTACTGTCAGTAACACAAACGTTTGTGGGTGACTCTTTTCTGTAAATATCGATTGCGTAGTTGTTGCTTAACGTCATGTGACCATTATAGTATATGTCATCTATGCTCATGGCATAATGACGAGTTTGAATGGGTAATAAAGGGAAGTCAGAAACCGTATATCGAAGAACAGACAACATAATGGTGAAAAAAGCGCAAAAGGACAAACAACGATCTACAAAACATACACATAAAAATAAAGATCGAGTAACACGAACCCCACTGAAAACCGGGGGTCAATAAAATAGTGGCATCAAGATGTATATATGAGTAAAGTTAAATAGATATTATAGTGGAAATGGTCGAACAATAATGCCTTGTAACGAGTCAACAAATACCTCTTCTAACAAGTTATTACTCATTAGAGCTACTGCTGTTGTCTATTACGTGTAAGGATCGTGACATTTTCAAATGAAGAGGCACCTAATTACGTCAAGTCCCCAAGCGTTATGTATACTATCGGATGCTCCATTTCAGAGAGAATAAAACTGATTGACTGATTGATTGGTGTTTAACGCCAACTTTAACAGTAATTCGATTTTATCATCCTTCCTTCCCGCTATATTTACCTGCCCCATAAACAAAACTCGTATCAAAGTTCGCGTGAGCTGAGCAGGACTTATCAACAGTCAGCAGGAGTTCTCCCAACAATTAAACGATAAATCCTATGAATATGACAAAAATAAATAAAATTCATCAACATCATTAGCAAGTTAACATTTCATTGTTTAAACATAAATCAAATTAGGAATTTTCGTGTTAGCAATATAAACAAAATTATCGTCCTATAAAAATGTACTTGACACAATTTTTTATAGCTTCTGCTGAGACTACTGTTTTTTACGTCATAATCGAGATCGTGACGTTTGAGCTGTTTAAACCGGAACGGAATCGGTAAACAAAACGCGGCGCTAGAATAGGATTTTTTATTATTTTAAATCATAACGTTGCACAATGCTTTTTTTTTATTATTAAATGTTCATCAAGGTACGTATGAAATCCACCATTCATTGTAATAATGCATGGTGTATTTGAAAACTACTTACCAACTATATGTCTTGAAGCGTATTTTGAAGGAGTGAATGCGGATGAATATTTTGAATTATGTGATTTTTCCCCGCGAAAATACAAATATCGAAACCTATAAATGTACCATATATCCGTGTTTATGTTTGATTTAAGAAGTATACATATGTCATCTGAATGTAAATATGATTGATACTGAGAAATATAAACCTGCTCGACATAATATGAAGCTCACTCGCCAACAAACTTGATATTGTTGCTCGGTAGGCTGATATTTATGGTATTAATCAATTCACATCCAGGTAACATATACATATCGTGTCGTGAACAAATTGCATAGATTAATTTCGTCAACTCCACATTACATTATAAATAAGACATAGGTGTGTATAAAACAGTCGGGTTATATGTACAAATAAAAAAAAAAATATAAGAATAAAACCATATATTTAGAATTTATGTTATATATTTACCTTTTAGTATAGCAATTAATTTCTCTTCAAAATGTCAAAAGTATGCCACCTGCGACAATGCCAAACAAATCGCAGCATAAAAACCTTTATCTCCCATATACCCCTGGGTTTCCTCATGGTATCTTTGTAAGATCGGGAAATTTTACCCTAACACCGGGTCAACAACGACCACTCCTAACAACCAGTTGACCACCGTATCTGCTGTAATTTTCTTTTTTAAACCTTTATCTTGTATCCTTATTTGTTGGTGTTCACCACAACATTATGGTGTTCTGTCACCAAAGCATTGTAACTTCTCCCCTTTAGTAACAATAATAAGTCTGTAACTGTTTTTTTTCTTTTTGTTATCGATGTTAGTAAAATTAACTGAGGAAGAAAATGTGACTTGGCCTCATCCATTCTGTATGGATATCTATGTTGTTCGAGTTTCTAAGTCGCTTGGTCTCGCAGCCGTTCTGTTTGGGTCTCTATGTTGTGCGATTTCCTATATCGCTTGGTCTCGCATCCGTTCTGTTTGGGTCTCTATCTTGTGCGAGTTTCTATATCGCCTGGACTCGCATCCGTTCTGTATGGGTCTGCGAGTTTCTATTTCACTTGCTTTCTTTACCGTTCTGTATGGATCTCTATTTTGTCCGATTTTCTATGTCACTTGATGTCACCTCCGTTCTGTATTGGTCTTTATGTTGTCCGAGTTTCTATGTCACTTGATCTCACTCCCGTTCTTTATGGGTCTCTATGTTGTCTGAGTGTCTATGTCACTTCGTCTCACTTCCGTTATGTATGGTTCTCTGTGTTTTCCAAGTTTTTTGTCACTTGGTCTCATTTCCGTTCTGTGGGTCTCTATGTTGTCTGGGTTTCTATGGCACTTAATCTCACTCCCGTTCTGTATGGGTCTCTATTTTGTCCGATTTTCTATGTCACTTAATTTCACTTCCGTTCTGTATGTACTTCTATGTTGTCCGAGTTTCTATGTCACTTGGTCTCACGTCCGTTATGCATGGTTCTCTATGTTGTCCGAGTTTCTATATTGGTTTTGTTTTATCTTTATGTTCGTAATTGTGTTAAGTATTATGGCAGATCGTTCCTTTTTTCTCTTCCGCGTGTTATGCTTTCATCGTATCCAGTAACACAGATATTATGCATATACTGGTAATTTGTAAAACGGGTTCTGCCAAAAAAAAAGAAGTGAAATTTGCACACAATTCGTGCGATATGTCTCCTTTTGTTATTCAATTGTATAAACTTGTTATGCATATGTTTATGTCTATTTTTTTCTTAATAGTAATGGATGACATCTCTGTCAAGTTATATAAATACATGTGTGATGAAGTTGTTGGATCTGAGAAAGTAGTCAACTACAGAAGACAATTCTTTAACGTGCTTGATGATGTATCTAATCTCCATGGGTATAGTAAATGGCATTTCATAAGTAGTGGTAGTAAAGCGGAAGGACTTCATCTACCAGGAAGTGATTATGATGTTATGTATATCAATAAAGACATTCATGTTTATGAATTTGATGATGTCCTTTCTAATTATCATGATTTGAGAACAAAATCTGCTTTAGTTTTAGACTTTGACAATGCTGTGTCTGGTTTTACTCTGCTCCGTATATATGATGTATGTGAATGGAAGAAAGAACTTATTCACATATATGAGAATGGATCATTTTTATCAAATAAGACATGGAAGCGTGTTATCAAGCCTGATCATTTAGTAATAAATGGACCATGTTTTTCAGATACATTAGGAATGACGGACATAGCTTTCTGTATAAAATATACCAAGTGGCCCTCTGTAGGCAGACAATGGATTGATAGACCTCGGTTCTATGGTTGGCCATCAGAATCATTAATAAATAACATTGTTCAGGGAGGAGTTTTGTTGGTACCGATAGGTAGTAAATCTGATTCACAAAAGGACAACCCTTTTGAATGGAGAATATCGTTTTCAGTACCAGAGAAAATGTTGATTTATTCTTGGAATCATTCACAGATTATTTGCTACGCCCTTCTTAAACTTTTACTAAAAGAAGTCGTTAAGAAAAACGAAAATGTCGATAAACTTTTCTGCTCCTATTTTTTGAAAACTGTAATATTTTGGTTATCAGAAGAACTAGAACAAAATGTTTGGACACCTCACAATTTACTGAATTGTTTCATGTTGTGTCTAAAGCGCCTTATTTATTGGATAACTTACAGATATCTCCCTAATTACTTTATACCTCAACACAATATGATTGACAGAAGGATCGCAGGACAATCAAGAGATGAGTTGTTGTCTTTATTTCATTCTTTGTATGATATGGGTTGGGGGTGCATCATGCTTTGTGATTCTCTTAAACATTTTTCTTATTCCGAAATAACTTTTAATTCTGTAACTTTTCCCAACATTTATTCAGAATTTGAAAAAGCTGTATTTCCACTTCTATGTATATTACAACGTTCTATGTTATATGAAGAATACAAACTACATGTCTCTATGAGGAGATGTTTTATACAGATCAAGAATAGAAAACTACAGTTTAATACCCGTGTATTATATTTCATTATATTTCTTTATTTACGCAGCCACATTACCAATAACTTATTTTTAAATCTATTCAAATCAAACAAACAAAATTATTTTCAGACAAAACAAACGTTGTCACATTCTATGATTGCTACAAAGACTAGTGCCTTGTCAGGGTGGGTTTTATTAGGGTTGTATTTTTATTTAAGCAAGAGATATCATACAGCTATCCATGTTTTAGAGTTCAGTAAGTCCTTAACTTCACTCTGTCAATTTACTGTCAGTACTGATTCTCATATCTCCATTAGGGATATGCTCAGTAAAACCAACAGAGAAGATGGGTTTTTAAATATTTTCCAGAAAATTAAATTCAAAACGGCAAAGGTGATAACAGTATCATCAAAAACAGAAGATCAATCTTTCATTATTGACGAATTATTACAATTAATTCCATGTTATAGACACATCGTGTGTCCCCCGGGAGTATTACTGTATTATTTAATGTTTATTTATTACCATCGATTAAATGACATATCAAGACGTCAGGATTGTCTACATGATTTAATGTTGTATGTGACAACAGAATCTCCAAAATTTGGTTCAATGTTCCAATCCGTCTCGCTTATATACCTCAGGCAGGCATTTACAATTATATCTGATACAGAAAGTGTTTATAATTGTGACATTATGCTGCGTACATTAATAGCATCAACAGATTTAAAGGAATTTTGGCCAGGAAAAATTGTTGATATGAGATTGAGATATTGAAAAACATGGACATTTTTTTCTGCCATATTTTATTGTTGTCATGACATTATATATGAAGCATAAAACTAGAAGATGTATCTTTATTCAGTTTGTTTTATTTTATACTCCATGTTATGTATAAAATAAAAATAAATTTGTTTTTAAATCTAATCGACAAATTGAAGAAAGCAATATCAATGTCTTTAACACACATATACATTACAGCTTACTTCCTGACTTGGCATCTTTGTACTCCATGATATACATTATAGCTTAGACGATGACGTTATATAATATCTGAATAAAAGTAAGATCGAGTGTCACATAGGAGTTGTGATATATAAACGGATACGGAATATCCGTGTCATAAATGTTCCACTTGGCGTAAGCACTTCTCGATCTTCTCTTCATTCATGACTTACCACCGGGTTTTTAACTGGAGCATTAGCGGGAGCGGATGGCTTAATGAGTTAGGTAGTTGGACGACCTATCAACTCATACAAGCCTATCACCAATACGGCGTGGGTTGGCGCCCGGCTTTATAAATTACAAAAAGGGTGCACCCGACTCGCAGCGGTAAGTGATAAAGTTTACCAGTTGCTTGCCCATGGTCGGTGGTTCTCTCTTATACTCCGGCTTCTGTCACCACTAAAGTTGGTCGCCATGATATAGTTGAAATATTGCTGAAAGTGGCGTTAAACACAATAATAAATAAATCAATCAATAACTAGACAATTTCGATTACCCATTTTTTTGCAGTAATTTTCGTGTGTAAATTCTAAAATTAATTGTTTATCTTCATTCGGAACGTCAAACCAGAACAAATTTGTAAGTCTTGGGTGGCTTAAGTTATATCGTGGAAGTCATTTCCCAGCTTAATAAACATTGTGTTCAACTTGTCACTTCCGGTTTTCTGTAACGTTTATTCCACATTTCGAATTATTGTGTTCAATGTTTTAGGCAGGGTTGTTTGTTCTGATTCTCGATGAAATTGCGCACCATGATATGTCAAGCAAATTTGACAACAGATAAAAGGTCAAATGTAGCTAATGCGACCAACGCCCAAATTAATAACCTTTCTTTCTATAAGTTTAAAATCTGATTTTCAAGCAGCTTCCTATATTGGATCTATCAGAAAATTGCCCGTCTGGTATTCCAACAAGTTTGTCACCAACACCCATGTTTTCAAATGTTTGTGTTCAGTCCGATTTTAATGGATTGGTGTGTTTGTTTGAACGCCACTCTCTACAATAGTTCAGTTATATCGTGGCGGTCAGCTTTATTAGTGGAGGAAACCGGAAAACCCGAAGAAAACCATCAACCTGTCGCAAGTCGCTGTCAAACTTGATCACATTATGTTGTGCATCTCACCATGATCGAGATTCGAACTCACAATATCAGTGGTGATAGACACTGATCCATACGATCACGACCACGACGGACCCTCGGTTTTAATGGGTTTTCATTCTCACTCCTGATTTTGTATTATTTTAACCCTTTTCAAGATATGAAGGGGCCGGGTCAAAATATCTCCAACAATGTCGTCTACAGAATCATGACCGTCGCCCTTCTGTGCGTACTGCACAGTAGACGTATGTTACGAAATCCTGAATTCCGATAAATATAAGATAGATCATTCTACAGATGGTACAACTAAATTATGTTATCCGGACCCCGACTGTCTTCAGGCTATTGCTATGTCGTCCTAATTGTTAGGGTCCATCCCATTTTGACTCAAATGTCTTTCGACTACCTTTAGAAACCTGGATTCCTATCAAATGGATGGGTGTGTTATGGTGGTTATTGCCACTTTAAACAATATTTCAGTCATATCCTGGCGATCAGTTTTATTAGTGGAGAAAACCGGAGTATCCGGAGAAAACCACCGACTTGCCGCAAGTCACTGACAAACGTTATCACATTCTGTTGTATCGAGTATCGAGTGGGATTCGAACTCTCGACTTTAGCGGTGATAGTCACTCATTGCATAGGCAGTTGTAAATCCAACCACCATAGGATTACGACAACGACGGTCCCTATCAAATGGTAATGTATATATAGTAAACAAGAATCCTGAATATTCACAAGTTTTCATTACCAACGCGCTTTTTCGAACGTGTTTGAGATTAAACCATGATCAACACAAACCACACAAACCACACCAAGCAACCGGAGTTATGAAGTCTATATGCCGGTGATACTGGTATATTGCTGCTGATAAATGGACGCTGATTTTATACTAAAACAAGTTTTCTGATATCATTAATGTTTAACTTATAACTGAGATATTCTTGAAATAATGATTATGATTGTGTATACTTCTGATGAAAATCCATCAACATAATGAAGTTGCTAGAGCTAGCACACACATGCATAGCGAGCATACACATGCTCGTTCATCTTTCGTCAAAACATTAGCCGAGTGGCACAATACCCAGGTTAAATTTAGTTATCACTTAGTCATCATTCAGGGTGGTGTTCGTGCTCTAGCTTTATATTTCCTCGTCCAAAAGGTCTGGAATATTTTACATCATTTTACCATGAAACGCATGTTCAAATTTGGAATTTGTTATCTCCACTATATAACTGAAATATTGGTTGGCGTTAAACACTAATCCATCCATCAATCAAATTTATATATTATTCATTTTGTTTTTCCAGTTTATTAAATAATTGAAATATGACAAATTGTTTTATTTAAATCCTCCAGCATCAGTTTGTCCTAATATTTATCTAATTTATTTGCACAAAATCTATAACCACAATACACAGTTCAAGTACAATATTTAACTATTATATATTTTACGGTTTCTGAGTTATGCCCCTGTATACTTTAGTAGGAAGCTGGAGCATGCTAATAATATGATAGTGCATTGATAACAAATGATCCGGAAAATCTAATTTTATTCATTTAATCTATGAATGCAAAGTCCAAATATAATTGAGAATACGTATTTGAAAACCGATATCACCATACTTAAAGCAAATGACTAAACCGGGCACAGTGTGACTTGACTGCAATTACTCGGCAACGTCTACTTCTTCACCAGCTTGACTGACAATCTGTATTGTTCAGCAGAAGTCATCACTAGACAGAATCTGTTTACAGGAGGAATTTAGAGATTAAAACAACGCATCAATATTGGATGTAAAATTAAAAAAAAATGTGTTATTGTTGCCACCATGACCTGGTGAACAGTTGTCGAATATCTGTGTCACAAATAACCACATATATGTCCCGTTTGTCGTAATTACAATCTGGTCATTTCTTCATTCATGCCTTATCACAGTGCTTGTAACAAGAATAACACGATGGGAGGCACATGTGGAGCAGTAATTTCTTACCATTCCACAGCACCAATCCCACCCGTTTGTTTTACATGTATTAGTGTGGTTCGTGTTGTTCATTTTCTCTTCACATTCTTGGTTTCATATTGTGGTGTATACTACAATTTCGTATTTATTCTGATTTACGTATACTGGTGTCCTACACCATTTCGATGTCGATGATTTTCGTATCGTTTAAGATTAACACAGTTCATCCTCTGTTTTAGTGAGGTTTGTGTTCCTTGATCTATAGTTTTGTGTGTAGTGTTTTGTAGATTATTGTTTGTCGTTTTGTCTTTTATTTCTTTTGAAGATTGTATTATCTGTCCTTCTTCGATATACCATATCTGATTAACTCTTTGGTCTCTTCAAATTTTTTTTACAAGAAATAAATCATGTACAGTAATACCTGTCTAAACCGAACACCTTTGGGATTGAAGAATTTGTTCAGTTTAGACAGGTGTTTGGTGTACACAGGTTCCTATTACATAGACATTTAGTAGATGGAATTGTGAAGTCTGTCTGGTTTAGGACTGTAAAGTCTGTCTGGTTTAGGACTGTAAAGTACGTCTGGTTTAGGACTGTAAAGTATGTCTGGTTTATCACTGTAAAGTATGTCTGGTTTAGGACTAAAGTCTGTCTGGTTTAGGACGGTACAATCTGTCTTGTTTAGGACTGTAAAGTCTGTCTGGTTTAGGACTGCATAGTATGTCTGGTTTAGGACTGTAAAGTCTGTCGGGTTTAGTACTGTAAAGTCTGTCTGGTTTAGGACAGTAAAGTATGTCTGATTTAGGACTGTAAAGTCTGTCTGGTTTAGGACTGTAGTCTGTCTGGTTTAGGACTGTAAAGTCTGTCTGGTTTAGGACTGTAAAGTATGTCTGATTGAGGAATGTAAAGTCTGTCTGGTTTAGGACTGTAAAGTCTGTCGGGTTTAGTACTGTAAAGTCTGTCTGGTTTAGGACTGTAAAGTATGTATGATTTAGGACTGTAAAGTCTGTCTGGTTTAGGACTGTAGTCTGTCTGGATTAGGACTGTAAAGTCTGTCTGGTTTAGGACTGTAAGGTCTGTCTGGTTTAGGATTGTAGTCTGACTGGTTTAGGAGTGTAAAGTCTGTCTGGTTTAGGACTGTAAAGTTTGTCTGGTTTAAGACTGTAAAGTATGTCTGGTTTAGGACTGTAAAGTCTGTCTGGTTTAGACTGGTGTTCAGTTTAATCAGGCTTCAATTACATTGATATTTAGTAGATGGGATTGTAAAGTCTCTGAGGTGTTTGGGTTTACTCAGGATTCGGTTTAGTCAGTTTTCATTGTACTAGGTAATATTAAACGAGGTTTACGTTTATTTATACGTGACTTGTACACAACAAAATCATGTTCTATTTATATTTTGTATTCATCAATTTAAATGTACTTCACCTTACTTTGTAGCAACGTAAAAAACCTAATATTTGGTTATCACATGAAAGAGACCTCTCAGTCTAAAATGTTTAAACAGGTAATCAATCACATACAGATAATACCCGTCTTGTCATTAAATACGGGTATATAAATCGATACAAATTATACATATCTTATTTTTCTGTGTTGTATTTTATGTTTTGTCTGTATTCGTCCCTGTATCTTCTCTACCTAATGTTGCCAGTGTCTCTAGGTTGTCCATTATTGATTTCTCTAACGTTTCTTGTCTTACTGAACTGTTATATGTGTTTCGTTAATCAGTTTACAGACAAAAAGATGTTTTCGGGTCTGTTTATTATAGCAAATTAATAAAATGTGAGATCATAATGTTTTCTCAGGCAATGATATGAAGAAAAATAAATCACATCGTCAGAACAGCTCTAAAATCTAATCGGTAAGACTTCCTGTTATATCACGAATTTAGAGTCTAATGTTATCATGTAATTTTGGAGGATGATATTCAAGATTGTCGAGCACTTTTGGGGCCAGAGGAATTACAACTTAATTAATTTTTTGGCTTCCGGAATCAACACACACGTTATTGAACATGGGAAATCTTTGTTTTTTAAATTCACTTGAACTTCGCATCATAGCTTAGCATTTAACCTGCTTGTACTTTGAAGTGACTATTAAGAAAGTATGGTCATGCGTGACTAATTAGGCTTTATATAATAGTTAGTCAAAAATAACCGTGACTTTGCACTAAAGTGACCATGACCTTGAATGACGTTTACCTATCAATCACAAGAGAGGATGTACGAATCTTTTAAGTGTGTTTTTTATGTTTCATTTTAATTGTACTTTTGTCTTATTCACAGGAATATTTATATGTAAGAAGACATTTATTGTAAACAGTCTATTATTAAAGGAAACAGATAAATGTTGTTTGTGTGAAACAATAGTAACAATATATGTCTGTTATATGGAACATATTTTGAACTGGTAGCTTAACGTCCAGCGGCAATATATGATGCATATTGAGAACGAGAAAACTCATAAATAACTCCACAGTTCATGTTTTATAGATAACAAGTCTTTAAATTTCAAATTGATTCCTATAATTCTGTCATATTAATCTTTCTAGAAGTCTCGATCTGAGATGTTTTTCAAATATTATCATATTTTAGTAGTTAATTGTATGTTATCCGAAGTGTAGATATGAAAGTAAAATATTAAACTAAGACACAACGTTAGCAATGGGTTAACTAAGGACAAATATTATCTATACGTGTTTTAAGTTGTAAGATGTCACCGTCTGTCTGATATCAAGTGATTAATGCCTTCCACTTCAAGCCGTCCTTTTTACTAAAAATATATTATCAGTTGAAAATAATATATATAGTCAAACCTGCTTTAGGGACTACCTCTATTAAGCAATATCTTGTATTATCTGACCATCAGTTCATATTAATTAAGCCTGTATTTAGCGACCACCTGTCTTATCTGACCCTATTTTAATGTTCCATTGAAAGGTACAATAGACAGGTTTGACTGTAGTTTAGTATTTAAAATAGAGTATAAATAAACAATCGATCAATCATTAGTACAAGTTTGTTTAAAGAGACACGTGACTGGATTTATCAAGTATTATAAATAGTAGATGGAAAGTACTCTTGGTTTGTATTGCCACGTAACAGAAAGAAGAAAATAATTCAATCTGGACAATAAGGTAAGACAATGATACTTCTTGATTTTAATTTAAATAAGACGAAAAATGATAAGGACAGATAATGTTTGGATTTATTATAAAGAGAGGAGAGAGCTGGGACAAACATTTCTGCGTGAATTAAAACAAATGGCGATAAGGGGGATCCCCATGACCAGACTGTTGCGACATTTTGATTTCAGCTGTTTTTACGGTTAGATGAGTATCACAGTGTATGTCAGCTATATTTATGAAAAGATGAAGATGACATCCTCAAGTCAAGCGGCACTAATTTTCCTTGAGTTCTGGTGTTCTACCTCGTAGGAGAGAAAATATCCTCTACATTAATATCCCTAGCTTTTCTAAAGATATTTATGACAACCGTAGTATTGTATGTATCATTCGTAAGAGGCTTTCTAAATATCGCTCATACCATACAGCTATCGACCCATTCTAACAAATTTACAAACGGATGCGTTGATTACAAGAAGTTAAAGTAGAGTTGATTTCGGGAATTTTACCTTCTAAGGAGACAAAAACGACTACGTTTATTCAACATGTTGATCAGCAGGATCTGCTGTAGTTTGATTGTGTTGTACCGTTATTGTGTGTTGGGGTTCCATAATGAGTAATATATTGAGGTTCTCTGACATCTCTTTATCAATATTTTGATCAACGTGATCTGCTGCAATGTGTTTGTTATCTTTCTGTTGTATCATTATTGTTTGTTGACGTTCGCCTGATCCTTAATATGTTCTGACATTTTAGTAACAACAATATATCTTTAACTGTTGTTTTAGTATCAATTTTAGTAACACTTGGGCAGAAATTATCACTTGTCCTCACTTCCGTTTTGTATGGGTCATTGTGTTGTCTGAGTTTCTATGGGTCTTGATTTCACTTCGTTATGTATGTTACGTATGGATCTCTATGTTGGCCGAGTTCATATCTCACTTGTTTTCAATTCCGTTTTGTGTGGGTCTCTATGTTGTCCGAGTTTGTATGTTACTTGATCTCACTTCCGTTCTGTATAGGTATCTATGTTGTCCGAGTTTGTATGTTACTTGATCTCACTTCCGTTCTGTATGGGTATCTATGTTGTCCGAGTTTGTATGTTACTTGATCTCACTTCCGTTCTGTATAGGTATCTATGTTGTCCGAGTTTGTATGTTACTTGATCTCACTTCCGTTCGGTATGGGTATCTATGTTGTCGGAGTTTATATGTCACTTGGTCTCACTTCCGTTCTGTGTGGGTCTCTACGTTGTCCAAGTTTGTATGTCCCTTGGTCTCACTTTCTTCTGTATAGGTCTCTATGTTACATTAACTTATTTGGTTCTAAAAGTGTAGATATGAAGTAATACCACTTAAAAAATATAACCAGGAATACTTTGGAAATCAAGATTTGAAATTTCAGTCTAGTTCATTTTACATTAATTTAATTAGTTCTAATTTATCAGCAGTCAGTGTAGATAGGAAATACCACTATTTAAGCCAAGAATGAACAGAAATAGTCTGACACAATAACGAGTTTAACTAGGGCAAGTAATCTTCTGTGTCTTTCACTTCCACAATATTTAATATGTCTCGTCGACTAAAACATAATTAACAGTAGACGTCTTTCAAATTGAGTATAGCTAATATATAAATCATTCATTCATAAAGTTTATTTAAAGAGACACGCGACTTGATTAATCAAGTACTATAAATAATAAATGGGAAAGTACTTTTGGTTTGTATCGCCACGTAATACAGGGGACAGCGAACGTCATACATCCGGATATTTTGTTATCAAAAACTTTATAATGGCAAACATTTTTCACCCATCTGACAAAATAAAGCTCCATTTTATATTATTTTAACAAACTTGTATGGTACTATTTACATCGATATTTTTCAAAAAGCTATTGCCATTTGTCTAATCATTTCGACAATATTTCCTTTTAATGCTGGATCCAGCATAAAAAATACCCGGATGTATGTCGGAATGACATTTTCTATACATGATTCACAGCAAGATATTCTATTTATACAGAGGACATATATGTATAAATGGTCAAGAGAATGTCATTTAGCACAATTTATTAAATATACACAAGCAAATTATCTGACATATTATTTTTGTAAGAGAGAAATAAAATGTAAACATAAAAGTTATGTTCAAACATGGTATTAACTATGCATACCATGTGTGTCTGGTAGATGGTACATAGTTTGTACTGATTTATGTTATTAAGTATACATACCATGTGTGTCTGGTAGATGGTAAATAGTTATACCCTCGCTCCACCTTAGGAAGACATACTGTTTTACATCTGTCCGTCCTTCCGCCGGTCTGTCCTTCCGTCCGTCCCAATATATTTTTCGTCGCATTTTTCTCAGGAATCTGATATTTGGTCACAAGCTTCATATATGTATGCCATATTGTGGGAAGTGTTTCTGGGCCCGTCAGATTCCTACTCCCTGTTTGCCGACTTAGATGGTTTTTATACACATTGAACATATATGCGGGGATATCTTAAGTCAGCATTAGCTCACAGTTCATCTTGTTTGAACTGATTTGTGTTATTAAGCATACATACCATGTGTGTCTGAGTAGATGGAAAATAATAATATATTTGTAGTTCATGATCAGATACATTTGCTATAACATACTTTATGTCCGTTAATTTGTAATATATGATATATCATTTTACTAAAGCAAAAAAAAACCAAACAAATAAACAAAACCAGAACACTCAAACAAGCAATAAAAAATTTTACTAAAGCAAAAAAAAAAAAAAAAATCCCCCCCCAAAAAAAAGAATAAAACCGCTTCGCTGACACCGCTAAGTATTCAGATGGACTGTATCTCAAAAGATGAAAGGACATTTATATTGTCTAAAGTTTCTAACTGTAAAATGTTATTCAAGACTTATCACCGGGATTGTAAATAGATTAACATGACGGGTGTCACAAGTGGAGCAGAAACTATTAACCCTTCCGGAGCACCTGGGTTCACCCCCGGTTTTGAGTAGGATTCGTGATATTCAGTCTTTCGTTTAATGTGTATGTTTTGTAGATCGTCTTTTTTCTTTTGGCCATTGTCTGTCCTTCGATTTACGGATTCTGATTAACCAACAATTCATATGAAGACTTGTCCTAGTGATATGATAAATAAAACTTTAAATTTTTAACTTGATTCCTGTAATTCTGTCATTAATTGTCAAGTCAACATCTAAAATGTTTTCAAATTTTACCAGGATTGTAGTAGTTAATATAATTAAAGTAATATGAAAGGCGAATATCGTGAAATTTTTTAATTAAATATTTTCACTTAATTGTTAACTAAAATCAACTGCATAACATTAAAAATCCGCTCAAAAGCAGATTTTAAGAGCATATCGCAAAATATTTGACAGCAGACAATTCTGTTTTCCCGTACAGTAATGCAAATGATATGCACGTGACCCAAGCTTTGAACTATTTCGGGGAGATTATCGCTTATGCGCACTGTTCAGTTGATGACAAAAATGTCGGATGCAAGTAAAAATATATTCCGTGTGTACCACATAAGAATAATTGCACCAAAACAAAAAAATGGTTCACACGACATGAAACATACAGATTCCTCAATAATCATTGTCAGGAATGTGTGCGTGCTTACCTCAGCATCCATGATTGTTTATCTTTTCGTCAAGAGGTTATGATCGGCAATCATCGGAACACAACAACCGAAAGTGAATCAGTCTCCACAACAATGGCGAAGACGATAAACACGCATACGGATTTGCAGGTTTCTAATTGTTGGGAACATATTTCGACTTGAAACATGCATGAATAGCTTAGTAAAGGTACCGCCGTATTCCAAATTGAAATTTCAGAGAAAAACATTTCTTCACACAAAACTGGTGTAATATTACTTTAAATAAAACGTAGATATCGAAATGAGTGCGCACGACGAGTGTCTATTATTACCTTTATCAGGTATACACAAAGTCAACAGACTTTTAATGCAAAGCTTTTTGTGAGCATTTAACCAAAGATCTCAATCAGGATGGCCAAATATTATATAATATGTTTATTTGTTTGATGGTGTTAAACGCCACTTTCAACAATATTTAAGCTATATCGTGGCGGTCAGTTTTATTGGTAGAGAAAACCGGAGTATCCGGAGAACACCACCGACCTGCTACAAGTTACTGACAAACTTTATCACATAATGTTGTACACCTGGCCCTGGTCGAGATTTGAACTCCCAACATCAGTGGTGATAGGCACTGATTGCATAGATAGTTACAAATCTAACAACTATACGCCTACGGTCACGACGACCCCCATTATATAGTTCTGCCATTGTTCGGAAGTATTGATCTGAAAACAAGATTCAACAGTAATATTCTGTCTTTTCAGTAAGTGATCTAAGGTCTATTTTGTGTTTCACGGTGTAAAATGTATCTCTGATATCAGGTAGATTCTACTTAACTTCTCCAACTTCAATCGGTAATTTTCAATATTTCTAATAAGTAAAAAATAGTTAACAGTAAAAGTCTTATAAATTGAGTGTAAGCTTAACTAAAGTTTGAAGATAAGTGGTAATCAAAAGCCGTTATTCGAAGAGGGACGATAAATAAATAATAAATCAATCCTTTATTCATAAAAGTATTTAAAGAGACACATTACTGGATTGATCAAGTACTATAAATAGTAAAAGGGATTTTACTTTTGGTTCGTATTACCACGTCATAGCCAGAGGAAAACAAAAATCAGTCTGTTTAAAGGTAAGAAACAGTAAAAAAAAACCCGGAAAAACGACAGTCACTGTTTGAATTTAAGACTTCATGAATAACTTAAAGAAAAGTTGAAGTCAGTTTTCATTCACAGTACATATCTGATATCACTTTAATATCATGCTGAAGTACATTTACTATCAGGTAAATGTTTTCTGTAAATATTGATTGATTGCATTTGGTTGTTGTTTAATGTCACGTGACTATTACAGTATATGTCAGCTATATGCATGACATAATGAAGTGAAAAACAATAAGACGAGTTTGAAGATACCAAAGTGGTAATATGTCTGAATCCGTATTATCGAAGAACAGACAACACAATAACCAAAAGAAAAAGTACAAAAGGACAAACAACTATCGACAAAACATGCACATAAAACTAAAGATTGAGTAACACGAACCCCACTAAAAACCTAGGGTCAATCAAATAATGGCATCGGGGTGTATTTATGAGTGAAAGTTAGATAGATATTATAGTGGAAATGGTCGAACAATATGTCCTTGTACCGAGTCACCAAATACCCATTCTAGCAAGTTATTACTCATTAGAGCTACTGCTGTTGTCTTTTCCGCGTACTGATCGAGACATTCTCAAATCACGAAACATTCATAAACGTCAAGTCCTCCAGCGTTATGTTTACTTGCGACCGCCCCTTCTAGAGAGTATATACCAGTAGAATA
Organism: Gigantidas platifrons; assembly: GCA_002080005.1. NCBI lineage: Eukaryota > Metazoa > Mollusca > Bivalvia > Mytilida > Modiolidae > Gigantidas > Gigantidas platifrons. Next base: position 38,043 of record MJUT01032710.1, read on the forward strand.
AAAACTGATTGAATATTGATTGTTGATTAACGCCAACTTTAACAGTAATTCATCTATTTCGTGTCGTGTACAAATTTTATAAATTATTTTCTCAACTCTACAAGACATAAGAAATATAACGTATTTGTGTATAAAATAATTGGGTTATCTGTACCATAAACCATATATTAAGAATGTGTTATATATTTAAATTTTAGTATGTCAGTTAATTTCTCTTAAACATTTGAAAAGTGTGTCGCCTGAGATAATTCCATACAAATCGCAGCATAAACCACTTTATCTCTCGTATGCACCTGACTTTTCTCAAGGATTCTTTGTACAACATCATAGGTAAGATCGGGCAATATTTCCCTGCCCATTGGTCACAAATGATCACTCCTACTTACCCGTTGACCAACGGAATCTGTTGTGATTATTTGTTTTTTTTTACCTTTTAGTGGTATCGTTATTTGTTGGTGTTCACCCCATCATAACGCTGTTCTGTCATCAACATCTTGTAACGTTTCCCCTTTAGTAACAACCATATGTCTTTAATGTTGTTTTTAACAGTCATCATATTAACGAAGGAAGAAAATGTAAATTGTGTTGTCCGAGTTTCTATGTCACTTAGTCGCACTCTCTTTATGTATGGGTCTCAATGCTGTCCAAGTTTCTATGTCACTTGGTCGCACTTCCGTTGTGTACAGGTCTCTATGTTACCCGAGTGTCCATCTCACTTGGTCACACGTCCGTTATGTATGGGTACTTGTGGGTCCGAGTTTCTATGTCGATTGGTCTCACTTCCGTTCTGTATGAATCACTCCTTTGACCGAGGTTCCATGGCATTTGGTCGCACTTTCGCTATGTATGGGCCCTATGTTCTCCGAGTTTCCATGTCGTTTGGTCTCACTTTCGTTCTGATGTGTCTCTATGTTGTCTGGCTTTCTATGTCGCATGATCTCACATAGTTCTGAATGGGTCTCTGTGTTGTTCGAGTTTCAATGTCGCTTGGTTTCACATCCGTTCTGTTTGGTTCCTCATGTTGTCCGAGTCTCTATGTCGCTTGGTTTCAGTTCCGTTCTGTATGTGTTTCTATGTTGTCCGAGTTTCTTTGTCACTTGGTCTCACTTCCGTTCTGTATGGGTCTATATGTGTCCGAGTTTCTATGTCGCTTGGTTTCACTTCCGTTCTGTGTGGGTCTCTATGTTGTCCGAGTTTCAATGTCACTTGGTCTCACTTCCGTTCTGTATGGGTTTCTATGGTCTCAGAGTTTCTGTCACGTGGTCTCTCGAGTTTGGTTCTATTTTACCTTTATGTTAGTGATTGTGTTACTTGCTATGGCCGATTGTTCATATTTTAGCAAATATTTGTTCAGTGTTAGGTGCTATTCTCTCATCGTAATCAATAGTAACACAGATATCGTGCGTTCTATACTGATAATTTGTAAATCCGGTTCTGCCAAAAAAAAAAGTAAAATTAGCACACAATTGATGCGATATGTCTTCTTTGATACTATTTTTTATCATATTCGTTTGTATATAATTGTAATAATTATGTATATGTATTTGTCTTTAACAGTAATGGATGACGTTTCTGTAAAGTTATATAAATATATGTGTGATGAAGTTGTTGGATCTGAGAGAGTAGTCAACTGTAGAAGACAATTCTTTAACGTGTATGATGATGTGCAGAACCACAGTGGGGATAATTATGAATGGCATTTCATAAGTAGTGGTAGTAAAGCAGAAGGATTTAATCTACCAGGAAGTGATTTTGATTTTATGTATATCAATAAAAATATTCATGTTTATGAACATGATGATGTCCTTTCTAATTATCATGACTTGAGAACAAGACCTCATTTAGTTTTAGACTTTGACAATGCTATGCCCGGTTTTACTCTACTTCGCATATATGATGTTCGAGAATGGAGTATAGAATTTATTAGCATAAATGATGATGGAATATTTTTATCAAATCAGACATGGAAGCGTGTCATGAACCTTGATAATGATGTAATAAATGGACCATGTTTTTCTGATCCATTTGGAATGACGGACCAAGCTTACTGCCTAAGATACAGTAAGTGGCCTTCTAAAGCAAGACAATGGATTGATAGACCGCGTTTCTGTGGCTGGCCACCAGAACCATTAATAAATAATATTGTTCAGGGAGGAGCTTTGTTGGTGCCGATCGGTAGTAAATCTGATTCACAAAAGGACAACCCTTTTGAATGGAGAATATCGTTTTCAGTACCAGAGAAAATGTTGATTTATTCTTGGAATCATTCACAGATTATTTGCTACGCCCTTCTTAAACTTTTACTAAAAGAAGTCATTAAGAAAAACGAAAATATCGATAAACTTTTCTGCTCCTATTTTTTGAAAACTGTAATGTTTTGGTTATCAGAAGAGCTAGAACAAAATGTTTGGACACCTCACAATTTACTGAATTGTTTCATGTTGTGTCTAAAGCGCCTTATTTATTGGATAACTTACAGATATCTCCCTAATTACTTTATTCCTCAACACAATATGATTGACAGAAGGATCTCAGGACAATCAAGAGATGAGTTGTTGTCTTCATTTCATTCTTTGTATGATATGGGTTGGGGGTGCATCATGCTTTGTGATTCTCTTAAACATTTTTCTTATTCTGAAATAAATTTTAATACTACAATTTCCGCCAACATTTATACAGAATTTGAAAAAGCTATATTTCCTCTTCTAGGTATATTACAATTGTTTGTGCGTAATGACGGATACAAACTACATGTCTGTATGAGGAGATGTTGTATAAAGATCAAGAATATAAAACTACATTTTAATACCCGTCGTTTATATTTAATTATATTTCTTTATTTAAATAACTACATTACAGCGGAATTACTTAAAAAAGTATTCAAATCAAACAAACAAAATTATTTTCAAACAAAACAAATGTTGTCACATTGTATAATTGATACAAAGACTTGTGCTTTGTCAGGATGGGTTTTATTAGGGTTGTATTTTCATTTAAGTAAGAGATATAACACATCAATCCATATTTTAGAGTTCACTAAGTCCTTAACTTCACTCGGTCAATTTCCTGTCAGTATTGATTCTCATATCCCCATTAGAGATATGCTCAGTAAAACCAGATATGGGTATATGAATATGTTCCAGAAAATCAAATTAAAAACGGCAAAGGTGATATCATTATTACCAGAAATAGAAGATCAATATTTCATTACTGACGAATTATTACAACGCTATCCGGGTTGTAGAGAAATCATATGTCCCCCGGGAGTATTACTGTATTATTTAATGTTTATTTCTTACCATCGATCAAATGACATATCAAGACGTCAGGATTGTCTAAATGATTTAATGTTGTATGTAGCAACAGAATCTCCAAAATTTAGTCCAGCGTTACAATTGGTCTCGTTTGAGTACCTCAGACGGGCATTTATAATTATATCTGATACAGACGCTGCTAATAACTGTACCATTATGTTACGTGCATTAATAGAATCAACTGATTTTAAGAAATATTTCGTAGGTGAATAAATTTTATATGAGATTCAAAAATTAATATTTGTGGTAAAACAAGACAAAAATATAACATTTTTGTACTCCATGTTATATGTCGTAAAACAAGACAAAAATATAACATTTTTGTACTCCATGTTATTTGTCGTAAAACAAGAAAAAAATATAACATTTTTGTACTCCATGTTATTTGTCTTAAAAAAAGACAAATATATAACATTTTTGTACCCATGTTATTTGTCGTAAAACAAGACAAAAATATAACATTTTTGTACTCCATGTTATTTGTCGTAAAAGATGAAAGAAATACGATGATATTTTTGTACACCATGGTTTGTAATATATAGAATAAAAAGTCCTTTGTTGTAAAACAAGACATAGATATTACATTGTTGTACTTTGTGTTGTGTACATTAAAACCAACCACAACAATATGAATCACTGTTACGTCAAACCAGACATTATAATCAAGAACAACAATATGAATCACTGTTACGTCAACCCAGACATTATAATCAAGAACAACAATATGAATCACTGTTACGTCAAACCAGACATTATAGTCAAGAACAACAATATGAATCACT
>MJUT01032710.1:49035-64174 GCA_002080005.1 Gigantidas platifrons
GTATGCCTGATTTTGTACCCTGTGATTATTTTTGTCGAAAGATTTACAAAGTATAATGAGAAATTAATTTATATACAAAAATATAGTTAGAAAACATACGTTCTAAATATGTAATGTATCTTTTTATTTGTACATATAACCTTGGCTGTTTAATAGACAAGTATTTTTTTGTATTTCTAATGGTCTCATAGGTGTCTGAAGTTAATAATATAATTTGCTCACGCCACGATATAGCTGAAATATTGCTAGAGTTGGCGTTAAAAACCAATCAATCAATCAACAAATATAATGAATGGTACACCAAGCACATACATTATGTATATCTAAATTGATTTGATACAAATAAACGCACACACACGAAATAAAAATGGGCTTTTGGAGGAGAGTGCCCGGGTGGCTCAATGAGTTAGGTAGATGGATTACCAACCCATACAAGCCTATCACCAATACGGCGTGGATTCGCACCCGGCTTTGTAAATTACAAAAAAGGTTACACTCGCAAGTGATAAAGTTTACCAGTTGTTTTCCCACGGTCGGTGGTTTGTCTCCGGGTACTCGGGCTTCTTCCTCCACTAAAACTGGTCGCCATGATATAGCTGCAATATTGCTGAAAGTTGCGTTAAAACTCAAAAAATCAAAATCAATCAATCTTTTGGGGAGAAAATGTTTTATGTACCAACTGTATTATTGTTACACCCATCTAGGAGTCAATGGCTGCAATGATAAACAAGCAAGGATACAATCTTGAACGTAATATTCAAATAACACAGCATATGCATGCATGATGATGTAAACTTACGCAGTCAACAGCCTCCAGTCCTTAGTTCTCAATACTGTTTAATACTGGAGCCTTAAGATTTCACTTGCTGCAATTTGTGACAATTTGCATTGATGAGTATCTGGTTAAAATATAATGAAGTAGCAATTTCCATTGATGAGTCTCTGCTCAAAAATATAGTGAAGTGGCAATCTTCATTGATGAGTCTGCTTAAGAATGTAGTGAAGTGGCAATCTTCATTTATGAGTCTCTTCTTAAAAATATAGTGAAGTGGCAATCTTCATTGATGAGGCTGCTAAAAAATGTAGTGAAGTGGCAATCTTCATTTATGAGTCTCTTCTTAAAAATATAGTGAAGTGGCAATCTTCATTGATGAGTCTGCTAAAAAATGTAGTGAAGTGGCAATCTTCATTGATGAGTCTCTGGTTACAAATGTAGTGAAGTGGCAATTTGGAGAATACAATTAAATCTGAATAAAGAAAGAAGATTCCTTAAATTATATTTTGTGCACAAATTTAAATGTGTGAGTGATGAATAATAGTATTATTATAATTGAAAATGTCTTTGTATATGGGATGAAAAGTATTTGGTATTTTCAAATTCTTCGTATGTGCAAAGTTATAATCATCATGATTAGTTATATACTTGTAGATATTTCTGAAAGACAAAAAAATCGGAAGTAAAACAAAAATCGTAGATATCAAATTTAGTGCGCATGACTGATATGTGTACGATGGTCTCATTACATTTGTTATTGTTTATTATTGGAGCTGTGATGATTAATTATATAGTTATGTGTACGATGGTTTCATTACATTTGTTATTGTTTATTATTGGAGCTGTGATGATTAAATATATAGTTATGTGTACGATGGTCTCATTACATTTGTTATTGTTTATTATTGGAGCTGTGATGATTGAATATGTAGTTATGTGTACGATGGTCTCATTACATGTGTTATTGTTTATTATTGGAGCTGTGATGAATAGTTATATAGTTATGTGTACGATGATCTCATTACATTTGTTATTGTTTATTATTGGAGCTCTGATGACTAATTATATACTTGTAGATATTTCTGAAAGACAACACAACAGAAGGTTGCCATGGTTTCACTACATTTGTTATTGTTTATTATTGGAGCTGTAATGACTAATTATATAGTTATGTGTACGATGGTCTCATTACATTTGTTGTTTTTTTTTTATTGGAGCTGTGATGATTAAATATATAGTTATGTGTACGATGGTCTCATTACATTTGTTATTGTTTATTATTTTGAACTGTGATGATTAAATATATATTTATGTGTACGATGGTCTCATTACATTTGTTATTGTTTATTATTGGAGCTGTGATGACTAATTATATAGTTATGTGTACGATGGTCTCATTACATTTGTTATTGTTTATTATTGGAGCTGTGATGATTAAATATATTGTTATGTGTACGATGGTCTCATTACATTTGTTATTGTTTATTATTGGAGCTGTGATGACTAATTATATAGTTATGTGTACGATGGTCTCATTACATTTGTTATTGTTTATTATTGGAGCTGTGATGACTAATTATATAGTTATATGTACGATGGTCTCATTACATTTGTTATTGTTTATTATAGGAGCTGTGATGATTAAATATATAGTTATGTGTACGATGGTCTCATTACATTTGTTATTGTTTATTATTGGAGCTCTGATGATTAAATGTATAGTTATGTGTACGATGGTCTCATTACATTTGTTATTGTTTATTATTGGAGCTGTGATGACTAATTATATAGTTATATGTACGATGATCTCAGTACATTTGTTATTGTTTATTATTGGAGCTGTGATGACTAATTATATAGTTATTTGTACGATGGTCTCATTACATTTGTTATTGTTTATTATTGGAGCTGTGATGATTAAATATATAGTTATGTGTACGATGGTCTCATTACATTTTTATTGTTTATTATTGGAGCTGTGATGACTAATTATATAGTTATGTGTACGATGATCTCATTACATTTGTTATTGTTTATTATTGGAGGTGTGATGATTAAATATATAGTTATGTGTACGATGGTCTCATTACATTTGTTATTTTTTATTATTGGAGCTGTGATGATTGAATATATAGTTATGTGTACGATGGTCTCATTACATTTGTTATTGTTTATTATTGGAGCTGTGATGACTAATTATATACTTGTAGATATTACTAAAAGACAAAACAACAGAAAGTTTCCATGGTTTTACTACATTTGTTATTGTTTATTATTGGAGCTACAGCTGGTACATCACACAACTCAGATTCTGGTAAGTAACACATAATTAGGAGATTAAATCTGTAAATAGACGAAGCAGTCACACCTTTAAAATGACACTTGGTTGAAGCAGCCATACCTTCAAAATGACACTGGGTTGAAGCAGCTATACCTTCAAAATGACACTGAGTTGAAGCAGCCATACCTTCAAAATGATACTTGGTTGAAGCAGCCATACCTTCAAAATGACACTGGGTTCTTCTAAATTACATATGTTTTTGTGTTGAGTTATACATGTACCATATGTAGAAACTGTCAAGATTGAGATCGTAGCGTAGTTGGATTAACAACTACCTGTGCAATCAGTGTCTATCAGAGTTAAAGTTGTGAGTTCGAATTACTCCCATGGCAAGGTGTATTCAATGCTACTTTATGTGTTAAAGTTTGTCAGTGACTTGCGACAGGACGGTGGTTTTCCCGGGGTACTGTGCTTTCCTCTACCAATTAAACTGACTGACAAGATATAACTGAAATATTGTTGAAAGTGGCATTAAACACCATATCCCTAACCCACATGTATGTACCTTCATCGTTTTAAATTATAATTTTTATTCACTTTTGCAAAAACGTGAGAAAAAAAATTAAGACTAATTGCAGTAAATCACTTTTATTGAGATCAGTTAGCATTGTCATGGATACGGATATTTGAATTTAACAAAGAATTGGTACAGTGTACTTCTTTAGAAATCTTCAGCACATTAATATTGAATCAAAGAGTTCTAATTTTATCTTGTTAGGGCAAAATATATGCCTGCCTAAAGGGCTATTCTTGGTTCCGAATGCCCGCAATTACATTTTTGTATAATAATCTTCACCGCTAAAACAAGTCCACATGATTTGCTAGTTGGTATGGATAATGTACATCAGGTATTCCACAGATATTCCTAACTCAATATAGACTCTAGATCCGGCACAAAACCTGACAATAGTGAAAATTATAAAACATGTATATGTATCCTGTATAGAATCAGAATAACATATTATATGTCACAACTTCAAAATCTTCTACCATTTCTTTCTTGCAGTGAGAACTTTCGAGCAAGTTGATGTACCGACAAGAAATAACAATGCATCATTCAAGACTGTGTGTTACTATCCCATGACAGTTCCACTTAACTTGACAGTGCATGCTACCTTACCATATGGACTTGATGCCAAGATATGTTCTCATATCATCTTTATACCAACGAAGGTCATGGTTTCTAATGGTGGACCATTTGATTCACTGATGCAGAGTATACAGAATATAACAGATTAAATACCTAAATACAATACAGTCTACGTGTCTTTTCATATTTTTCACTGGTACATGTACAGTGAAATATTTATACTCGGGTACCTCCAAAATACTGGTTAACCTATGCTATCACGCAGATCAATTTGATTATAATCTCATATGTAGACCCCATTATTTCAGCACAGTTCTCATCAGTGATGGGTTTCAGCATAACAGATTGTGTGAATGGACCAATCTCTCTGACGCCTCTTCGGGGTCTTTTTTTGTCGCGGGAGACGATTTAAAAAAATGTATAGGAATTTTGCACCCAAACATGACCAGTGCCATGCAACAATGGTTCTAAGTGATATAGATGCAATTATTCATGAAAATTTGAGAAATTCATATTTTACCCTAGGAAAAAAATTATTAAACAGCACGTTTGTTGCTTTTCTTCATCAAATAATCACCGGAGGGTCATCTCTATCTGATGAATATTACTTGTACGATCATGCAAGTGAATTAGAAGAGTTTGAAGATACCAAAGGGGCAATCATAATCCGTTAATCACAATGGCCAAAAAGTACAAAAGGACAAACAACGATATACAAAACATACATATAAAACTAAAGAACAATTTTAAACAATGGGTATTATACAATGTACATAGTTGCCTGGGTGAAAAGTTAAGGCTTGTACAAATTTAACATTTTCATAATTGGGGATCTCAATGGGGGGTGTCAGTTCCCGATATCCCGGGCTCAAAAACAAAAAATCCTGCATCGCGTGGCGAGAAATATGCATTTCCCGCTTATTTTTTTGCTTAAGATTTCCCTGAAACCACGTTCTTTATTTATACCCAAGCAGGTAGAACCGTCATTCCTGCTCCTTTTGTTACATTTCCGCGTCCCCCATTGACATCCCCATGATTATGTCAACTTTTTGTAATTTATAATATCTCCTCCACTTTAATTTTAATAGTGGACGGTGTATAATGATGGTTCATATTGTGTACGTATGTTTGTCTCACTTTTTGTACATGTATCCTCAACTCCTCCTTAACCACTGGGTGGATATTAATGAAACTTTAAAGAATCGTATCTACATAATGGTGATGTGCGCCTTCTGTTTTATTCTTGGAATCCCCACAGCAATACATGGACTTTTGACACATCTACATGTACAAGGGGGTGACCATATTGTATTTGCAAATCCTCCTAAACCAGTGAATGATTTTTATAAAACTTAATTGTTTTTATGAAGTCAGATTAATATCAAGACTTTAGATGCGGAAGCAGGGCTATTCCCTTGTGAGCTTAGCTCAGATTTTGTTCTAGTTTTACTTTAACATGTTTAGATAATATTTCAAATCTCACGATTTTATTGTAAGATGTGCAAGCACAAACAATGCAGCTAGAGCAACATAATTTTGAGAACAGAAACAATAAATACCAACAGATTGGAAAATGTAAATCCTATTTGTCCAGTCAGAAGAATACTCCTCGAGTTTAAGTGTAATACAAAAATATTTTCACCGTCAGAAGAATACTCCTCGACTTTAAGTGTAGTACAAACATATTTCCACAGCCAGAAGAATGATCCTCGAGTTTAAGACTAATACAGAATTTTTCCACAGCCAGAAGAATGCTCATCGAGTTTAAGTGTAATACATAAATTTTTCCACAGCCAGAAAAATGCTCCTCCAGTTTAAGTGTAATACAGAAATGTTTTCACAGCCAGAAGAATGCTCCTCGAGTTTTAAGTGTAATACATAATTTTTTCCACAGCCAGAAGAATGCTCCTCGAGTTTTAAGTGTAATACAGAAATTTTTCCACAGCCAGAAGAATGCTCCTCGAGTTTTAGGTGTAATACAGAATGTTTTCAACAGCCAGAAGAATCCTCCTTGAGTTTTAGGTGTAATACAGACATTTTTGCCACAGCCAGAAGAATGCTCCTCGAGTTTTAAGTATAATACAATTTTTTTCCACAGCCAGAAGAATGCTCCTCGAGTTTAAAGTGTGATACAGAAATTTGATATAAGTGAAATAACTTCAAGATTTCTTTCTAAAACAACTGGTACTTATATATTATGACTGTTTTAACATTTTACCCTAAACAATTCCGGAGAAGAGATTTTAAAAATACAAAATGAAACAGGCCAAAGTAAAAATTAAATTTGAATTAAGCTACGAAAAGGCAGGATATCAGCATCAAAATTCTATCAAGTGCATACAAGGTTAAATGCCTTCCAGAAAAATAGGAAGGAAAACACTGATTGTACTGCATTATAAAAATCTGTAATGTGCTATACAGACATATTAAAATATGACCGTGAAACCGAACCAATAGCCACCCCAATGCATATTTATATTCTTATCGTAAAAATCACCAACATGTTGTTGTCACAAAGTGTGGATTATTCATTGATAAAAACCAGAGTACTTGAAAAAAAACACATTCTTATGTCAGTTCGAATCATTTTGAAAAATAAAAATTGAAAATCAAATAAATTTTGGTAATGGGGGCGTTTTGACATGTATTCATATGATTGACTAAATAATTTTCAGTGAGCTTGTCCTTTACAAAGACAAACAAATCATCAGAATCGGTTGATTGGGGTTCACCAATACACACACATCTTGTCATAGTATTTCCCCAAGACAGCTTCTAATAAAAAACGTTTCTTGTTCTGTAACACTATCATCGGTACTACCATCCATGGTAAGGAAGAAAAAGTTAATTTCAGACAAAATGTCAATAACTAAAATAAGTTTTTCCCTCTCTGTGATAGAAATAAACTCCCTGAAATAAGTAGCTGCTGTAATATTGTCATCAAGTTTACCGTGATCTCGTCTCTTTGTCCTATCTAACTGATTAAGCCATGTAAAGGTAAAATTCATTTAGGACAGATACCAACTAAATCTAGTGTAGTTTAAAAATATACAAATATAAAATTATATAAAACAATGTATCAAGGTTAAAATGCACTTTAAGTTGATATCCTTCCAAGGATAATCCATTAAAGCGTTTCCGCTTATTTCCAATGGGGTCCTTTAGTGTATATCACTTGTTTAATAAAATAAAAAAAAAAAAAAAATGAGTTAAGAGGTCACATGGCACAATTTTAGTTGATAATATTTTAAAAGATATGGCTGTAATTAATTTTTAAGATGTTGTTTTATTACTGTTTTGAAAGCGTTATGGTCTTTTATTGATTTTATGTTATTTGGAAGCGAGTTCCAATCTTTAATAGCATTAAAGAAAAAAGTTGAAGAGTCAGATATTGGTTTATTCTTTTTAATTAAAGTGTGAACATTGCTAAACTTCAATTAAAGGTCTTTTCTGGTGTGTTGCGCGGAACTTAAGCTTAAATTAATTCGAACTCCATTTCACAATTTTTTTTAACATCTACCTGTAGCAGTGGAAGATTAGATTTTACAAATATTCGAATTAAGTCAAGCGAATACGCATGTTAATTACAGATATAAATACAGGTAGGTAAAACAATCTATCCGCAACATTGTAAACTTTTTTCCACCCCTTTGATACGTTTTTTATCAAAGCAACTCCGGATCCATCCCAGTGTATGTTAGTCTCTTTAAGAGCCATGACATTTTTATGAGCTAGTGTTTGTTGTGGCAATGCCTGTTTGTGTGATTCTGTTACTCTAATGATTTGATTTTTGGTGTTTAACGCCACTTTCAGCAATATTGCAGCTATAACATGGCGACCATTTTTAGTGGTGGAAGAAGCCGAAGTATCCGGAAAGAACCATCGACCATGGGCAAGCAACAGGTAAATATGTAGGTTCGCGCCCGGCTTTGTAAATTACAAAAATGGTGCACTCGACTCGCAGCCGCAAGTGATACAGTTTACCAGTTACTTGTCCATGGTCGGTGGTTCTCCGGCTTCTTCCACCACTAAAACTGGTCGCCATGATATAGCTGAAATATTGCTGAAAGCGGCGTTTAATATCAAATATCAAATCAATTCAAATCGAAGCTGAGTCGTACGTGAATGTCTCTATGGGTGTATTAGACTACATTAAAATGTACACTAATATGTTTTTTGGGGTAAACAGCGTGTCATAGGAGAAAAGGGAGATAAATTAATAATGGTGATATTATACAGTTATTTAATGGGAGTGCAGGCAATAGATCAAAATATTTTTCCCAAGGTATTGGGAAAGACCAAAGTGTTCTATTGCCCGCCGGCAATAGAACACTTTGGTCTTTTCCAATACAGAGGGGGAAATTGTTTGATCTATTGCCCGTACTCCCATTAAATAACTGTGTTATTACCTAACTGCTGTTTTCAATATCTAAATATTGTTTAACCATTTTAACAAATAACACAAATTATCTTTTTCATAATAAACATGAAGATTCTTAAAATTTTTAATCTGCGCTTGTTTTTAGACTGCGCGAGGGACATATATGTGCCTGGTTGATAGACTTCGCTAGGGACATATATACTCCTGGGAAAGAAATGTACGTTTAAATTTCTTTAAGAATAAGTTACGCAAATACGTTATAAATAGATTACACAATTTGAAGTTAAATACAGATATTGTACATATAGAACCTCACACTGCTGTTAAAATGACTGGCGTCATGAAATAAATGACGTCACTCTGCTGAAAGAGCAATAGCGTATTTTACAGCACACGAAGTAATATGCATGAAACGTCGCAGTCAAAGGGTTAAATCGTGTTATATTACGACACTTACATACGCTGTATTCCGGTTTGGACAAGACAAGATTTCGTATTAGTAATAAATATTAATGCAATTGTTTTGACCAATCACAGTAAAGGTCAAAGGTAGCCAGGCAATAGAACGCCAGGAAATATAACACCAGGCAATAGATCACCAGGCAATAGAACACTAGAAAGTCAAAACCCCCAAAATAGTTGAAAATAACAAATACTTTATAAAACATGTAAAACCTTACAAATAGGTAATAATATACAGTTATTTAATGGGAGTGCATACAATAGCTCAAAATATTATACTTAGTAATATATTACTACTATTTAGCTATGTAACGTCAGCCGGTCCATAAATCGTATATGGACCGGCGCTCCGGTCCAATATAATATTTCTGCTTTTTATCGGTCCGGATTTGTTCCACCTTTTATAGTGAGAATTAGCCAACATGTCGGCTGGACGATTTGCGAGTTTGTCCGAGAACGATTTGGTTAAAATAACTGATGCTAAGGACTCGGAAAACACAAAAAATGCAACAAAGTTTGCCACAAAGACATTTTTAACATATCTCAGTGAAAAAGATATACCACAAGACATTGATAACTGGACAAAAACAGAACTTGTTGAGTGCCTGAGGACCTTTTATGCCGAGCTTCGTAGTGGAAAAGGGGAACTTTATAAAAGAACATCTCTGCTAGCCATTCGTAGTGGAATTACTCGCCATATCTCCAAAACAATGGGTTTTGACATTACTATGGGTGTTGAATTTAAGAAGTCTAATGACATGTTCACATCAATGTGCAAACTGGTACAACGAGAGGGTAAGGGCGACATCGATCATAAAGACGGTATTGAACTCACAGATGTAAAGAAACTGTATTTATCCGTTGCTTTTAATGTAAATTCTCCTAGTGGCCTTTTGAACAAGGTGTGGTTTGAAATATGCCTCCACTTCTGCAGAAGGGGGAGAGAAAATCAGAGGGAGCTTACCCCGTCAATGTTTGCATTCAAAACCGACGATAAGGGAAAAGAATACTTATGTAAGGTCAGGTCTGAGGTTACCAAGAATCACCAGGGTATGTCAAGTTCCGACCAAGACAATATAACTGTTAGAATGTATGCAACACACACTGAATTGTGTCCAGTTAATAGTTTTCGTAAATATCTGTCAAAGAGAAATCCTGAATGTCCTGCACTGTTTCAAACACCACGCGATTCCTTCATGGAGTTTTATTCAGTTTGGTATGTGAAACGTCCCCTTGGTAAAAACAGACTAGGCAGTATGATGGCGGATCTCTCAAAACTAGCAAAATTATCAACACAATACACCAACCATTGTATTAGAGCGACAACTATAACAGCATTGGACGAGGCCGAGTTCGAAGCTCGTCATATTATTACCGTTTCGGGACACCGCAATGAAGCATCTATCAAAAGTTATTCAAGAGATACTTCGACCGCTCAGAAAAGAAAAATTTAAGAGACATTAAGTAGTCTTGTTCCAAGAGAAGCTACAGCACCTGACACGAGTAGTGAAAATAACATTGAAACCCATAATGAACAATCAGCTGAAAGTATTGTTGTTCAAGAAATGCCGACAACGTTATGTTTGATGAAAATGACAATATTGATGAATAATTGTACTTATCGGCATCACAGTCCGAAATGGTTTTACACGATATTGCAAATTTTGAAACCGCAAACCAAAAAACAATAGTACATGAAAAAGTCAATAAATATAATGAAGTTCATTGCAGCACAACTACCACAAGAAAACAACCACCCTCATTTGTATTTCATGATTGTACCGTAAGCTTATACTATAATCAGTGACTGAAGAACACGAAATGGAATTTATTTGTTTAATTCAAATTTGACAATGTTCGAAAAAAAACTTTAAAAGTTCACGTCATGTTAATTGTTATTTAATTGTTTTCCCAAAAAGATTTGTCAATTATAAATATGATTGAAACAAATTATTTTGTTAATATGATGCAACTACATACTACCAGAAACAAATTGTTGGATGCCCAAGCAAATATTCAAAATGTACTGGTACTTTTTGATGGTCTTTTGGTTTTAATAATTTTAAGTTTAATCCAAACACTATTTAGTATATTAGTAATGAAATAGTGAAAGGATATGTAGTAAATGTACATGAGACAAAATCCTAATATATACAAGATAAAAGATAGCAATGGAACAACGCTTTTATTGTTGTTTTTCATCTTGAAGTCACAATGAAGCCTTCAACAATGGGAAAATAGCTCATACTTCATAGTAAGTGAAAGATGGCCCCTAGCACCGGCTTAACCAGAATTCATTGCTAGATGACAGTAGGTGTCGATCAACGCAACATCAGTGTTTTCGCCTTTTCGGTTATATTTTTGGTCGTTTCTGGGTTTTTTTTTACTGTTTGTTAATTTATGGTATAAGTTTGGTTGGTGCAGTTTATGGTACCTAGGGTAATTTCATATGACAGTTTATGGGCCTCCCCTGAAAATTCTGAATTTTCTTTGCCTTATATCAATGTATATTCATCTTACATGTAGCTTCTAATAGAAGGAGAGAATGGTACACTACCAAGAAAACATCAGGAGAAACACACAGACAATCAAAAATAAAAACAAAGAAATTAGAAAGCTGACAAATTCTGACATCAAAAAGTTAACTCCAGTTAAAAAAAAAACAATATAAAAATGTGTACAAGAAGAACAAACATAAAATGCAAATAACGAAGCGGAGCTGAGGTCCATATAATTTTTTGGGGATGACCGACCGGTCCATAAACTGCCATATGACCCTCAGTGCCATGAACTATTTGTTAAATATTTTCCCGAGGTATTGGGAAAGACCAAAGTGTTCTATTGCCCGAGGGAGATAAAACACTTTGGTCTTTCCCAATACCGATGGAAAAATTGTTTGATATATTGCCTGCACTCCACTTAAATAACTGTTTTATTACCTAATTATAATTTTTTTAGACAGATTAAAAAAAACTACTGTTTTCAATATCTAAATATTGTTTAACAATTTTAACAAATAACACAAATTATCTTTTTCATAATAAACGTAAAGATTCTTAAAATTTTTAATATGCGCTTGTTTTTAGACTGCACGAGGGAAATATACTCCCTTGGGAAAGAAATGTACGTTTATTTCTTTAAGAATACGTTACGCAAATACATTATAATTAGATTGCACAATTTGAAGTTAGATACAGATATTGTACATGTATATATAACCTCTTTAAATTAAAAAGAAACGGTTAGTAACGTCACATGGCTGTTAAAATGGCGTCATGAAATAAATGACGTCACTCTGCTGAAAGAGCCATAACGTATTTTACAGCACACGAAGTAACGATTATGCATGAAACGTCACAGTCAAAGGGTTAAATCGTGTTAGATTACGACACTTTCATCCGATGTAATCCGGTTTGGACTAGACAAGATTTCCTATTAGTAATAAATATTCATGAGATTGTTCTGACCAATCACCGTAAAGGTCAAAGGTAGCAAGGCAATAGAACACTGGAAAGTCAAAAACCCTAAAATAGTTGAAAATAAAAAATACTTTATAAAACATGTAAAACTTTACAATTAGGTAATAAGTAGTAATATTATATAGCTCACATAGAAATGTAAGGATTCTGATTGGATAACAAGCCGTATACATCAAGCTATGTATACGTCTGTAGCAGTATACATATGACATGTTTCTATCCCGTCGAGGAGCCCCGTATATTTCAGTCTCCCAAAAACGATAACAACATGGACGACAAATAATTACGCTTCACTGAAACAATAGCATAATACGGAAAAGTAAATGTATTTTTACCAAATTAAATGTTTTTTTATACTCAAAACAGCTTTATGAACAACAGAATATTAATATTACAACAGATAATTCCGTCACAAATACCTGATCGATTCAGCAAACTCCTATGTTCCACGGCTGTACCATAACGTGATGAACATCATAATATGGCCTGTCAGATTACCATCAAGAACGTACAAGTCCAACTTACAGTCACAGGAAAAACAACTCCAGACAGTTACACTCCCACCCCAAAAACAGTTGTGCCCAAAATGTGGTTGTCCTGAAATGAAGTGTTTCGTTGGCGCCAAACCCTTGCACGACCGTCGGTAGGGCGTAACAAAAAACGACTCATAAGACCAGTGGACCCGTCTCCATGTGCGAATAGTCCACCCCAAATGATCATGTGACCAGTCAAATAGAGCATGGCGATGACGTAATGTCAACTGTGGACGTTTTATGGATCTTCGCGCTCGCATTCCCTGATGGTGGAGGCGTCTGATTACAGTGCGTGTGCTAATGTGTCCTCCAAACGCTAAACTACCACGAAGTGCACCAGCTGTACTGAACGGTCGTTGCCGCGCCCGTGGATATGAGCCGGTCCTCTCTCGGTGTCGTTTTGTGAGATCTACTTGTACGTGGACGGTCAGTAACATTCCCCGTTTGACGACAACGCTGCATCAGTCGCACAATGATGGAATGGTTAACCCTGAAGTGGTCTGCCACCCTTCTATGGCTAAGACCACCGTTATGCATGCCAACAGCTTGCCACCTTTCTGGTATGGTTAATTTTCGCCGCACCATACCAAACCAATAGAAAATAAAACTTAAAACTCTACACAAAAAAAATCAGCTTTCGTTCGCAAACACAAATGTTGAAAAGTACACGTGGCACTTTACACACCCTGTCATATACACATAAATACAAATCGATCAATAACCTGTTTCACAGGTAAGTAAGTATGTGTGTACAGGTAACGAAAACAACAAACCGATTTGAAATAAGTTCATTATTAGAAAAGATATTATTGAAACAAGTCAGGTGGTGCTTAACTTTTGTCGGACTGTATATATAGAAACATAAAGTGAGATAACAAACGTTCTAAATATATAGTTTTAATACATTTCTCTGACGTCACACTATTGTTCGAGCAGTGGATTATTTTTAAGAATCTACAGTTCATTCTTTTTTTCTTGAATATATGAACTTTAACCTTTAACTATTTTAGGCTTAAAAAACGTGTTTTACTAATTTTGGGACTTTCGTGTCTCGAACCACTGCTGGGTTTTATTAAGTCTACTTTGAAAGCTTCCATCTTACCACTCGGCTAATTTGACCACATTAATCAATTCTATAATTAGTGTATTTAACTCTTGAAAAAAAAAGATTAAAAGATTAAAAGATTAAAAAAGCAATTGATCAATATATACAAGACACGATACAAAATATTTGAGTTCTGACACAATTTATGTCCAGAACTGATGAGTATTCTCGCAATACAAGAACAACCAACGAACCGACCGCAACTTAACAAATCGGACAGACCACAGGTGAATATTTGGGACACCTGAAAGACCTTGAAATATCTAAATATAAACGATTCTATTGACTTGAAAGACCTTGAAATATATAAATATAAACGAGAATCGAAAACACGGATGCCGATAAAATTTTGTTGTTTATTTTTTGTTAATTGTGGCTTATTTAGCTTTCTGAACATTAAAAAGGTAAACATATAAAATGAAAAGACTGTTGCAGATAGAAATGTACTATGTGAGAGAATACACTCCAACTTGTAGATTCTTAAAAATAATCAACTCGACCCTAACGGGTATTCTCCACTACTTATCCTTTTAATGTTTCTTTTTTTGTCCATATAACCCGATTGTTTTAAAGACAAGTATGTTTTATTTATTAGGGTAGGTGTCAAAGTTAATAAAAATTTGTTCACGCCACGCTATAGCTAAAATACAGCTAAAGTTGGCGTTAAACATCAATCAATCATTCAATTCATCAAATTTCATCTGCTAAAGATCTATCTTAAGAAACAAATATAAAAATTACACGTTCTGCTGTATATTAATCCAAATGATTAAATAATACAAAAAAAGTGTAGAAAAAAAAAACGAGAAGTAATATCACTTTATATATCATTTCCCCACGTTGAATTAGTTTTTTTTTTAGCTTAAAATGTTAATATTCCGCGTTCGATTTGACACAATGTTATTATGAAAAATGTGTTTGTTTATCGGCGTATGAATGACTGCAAAAATATACATATTACTTACATTTTTTA
>MJUT01032711.1:10569-23802 GCA_002080005.1 Gigantidas platifrons
GCTACTGCTGAGATGTCACTTAGTGTACTGAGACGTTTGTAAACTTGTGTTAGTTCGACTATGAACTTTTGTTATAAAACATTCAGCAAATAACCACAAAACACTTGGATTTACAAATGACTGTGTGAAACTTTTTCAAAAATATAATCTTGTGGAATTTGTAGACGTATTTCTAACGAATCGGACATTTCCATCGATGCGGACTTGGAAACATTTAGTGTATGATACCATTCGTAAGTACGAACTTAGTGAGTGGATACAACGACTTAATGACGATGATGAATTTGACAGATTCAGGAGTATACATCAAGTATACCAACCTCATCAGGCTTGGACAGTCGCTTTAAGTCATCCACATCTCCGCAAACAACCGCACTATATCGTATCACTGTGCTGCTTAATACGTAATGCCACTGATAACTTTCTATGTGACAAGTGTGGTAAATTTTTCAATGACCCGTGTACTCACGCCACAACATCATGCGATTATTTATCAGACATTCACGATAAATTTTGGACTGAAATTATAAGTTTGGACCCTATAACATTCAGTGCTTTTCTGGGATGTAAATCTGATGACGAACTATGTTTCATCTTACTATCGTGCGACACTGATTTTGAACTTGACAATGATAATATGGCCAGATTTCAATTACTATGTGTTACCTACGTATACAGATGTTGTGATGGATTTAACTGCCAATGAACTCGAATCCTGTCGAAAGTCTAATTTACTTGATTATTGAATTAACAGTCAATTACAATGTGGGGAGGGGGGGGGTTGTTCCTTTATAAACTGCATTTGTTTTAATTGTAACATTGTCATTTGATATATTGTTTGTGCAACTTTACTCTCCTAATGGAGGCAAATAAAGAATATATATATATATATATTCACCGAGATTTTGAAGTGGACTTGTACAAAGCAATGGGGATGTTCGTATCTGTTAAGACACGAAGGGCAGATTGTTGACAATTTTAGGATATTTTTGTCTATCAAAGTAATTAAAATTGTACTTGATTCTATGTTATATGAAACCCTGGAATGGCCCCAGATCTCACCATTTTGCATCTCGTCGAAAGTAATTATGGCGTGAGTGAGTGAGTGAGTGTTTAACGCCAACTCAATTTTCAGTTATTTCATGGCGAGAACAAGTTAATTTTCAATGAGATGATCATGAGGTCCGTTTAGTATTAGACCATCACGCTTAGTTGGATGTTTATAGTGCTCTCTCACTAAAACAACATTCCGCGGATAGACATGTCTCCCAAGACATACATTGTAGTATCCTGATTCTGAACCAAGCAGTCATTGTTCTTACTCCTTAATGATGCGTGCTTAGCAGAGAAGCAACAAATACCAATATTATAGTCTTTGGTTTGACCCGATCGGGGCTCGACCCCACGATATACCGCACTCGAAGCGAGCACTCTAACCATTATACCACATATGTGATAATTCTATAATTGACAAGTCCTCGGTATTGCTGATATTGAAATATTAAATGTACTAAAGATAAACCGAACATCTTTAGTAAATTGAATGTCTGGTTAACTTTCACAGAATGTAATAATATTGTTATAAATTTTCCACGCCATTTCTCGAGAATTAATACAACGAAACATAGCGTTACAGTAGTATATCTGTTAATTTGTTTTCCAACTTGAAGCAATATTGCTTCAGGGGTACAAGGTCATTATCATATCATATATTATTTAATCCTTACCAGATCTCAAGATTGTGCTAATATCATGTACAGTTAATGCTCACATAATTCATTTATGCCACGTTTGAACTATTTCTAAACCGAATAATCTAGATTTTCTTTTAGATCTGGCATTTTGCTTGTATTTCTTTTCGGATATTTAGATTGTTTGGTTATGTGTTTCTGATGCTGTGTTGTATTCAAATGTTCCTTTATTTATATTTATCTTTCATAGTGTGCGCATATCTTTAAAACAGAGGGCCCGGGTGGATCAATAAGTTAGGTAGTTTGATTACCTAACAACTCATACAAGCCTATCACCAATACGGCCCGGCTTTGTAAATTACAAAAAGGGTGCACTCGACTGGCAGCCGCAAGTGATAAGGTTTACCAGTTGCTTACCCATGGTCGATGGTTCTCTCCGGGTACTCCGGCTTCTTCCACCTCTAAAACTGGTTGCCATAATATAGCTGAAATATTGCTGAAAGTGGCGTTAAACACAAAATCAATCAATCAATCAATCAATCAATCTTTAAAACAGGAAATTTAGATGTCCAACCATTCAATTATTTCCTTGAACTCGATTGTTTTTCTTAATCTTTCATATCCATTCATTAAATTTTACTTTCATTTTACTTTGAATTACGTTATATTCATGTATAGTAATTGTATATCAGACTGCCCGGGGAGGGGGGGAAAATGCTCCGGTTCCAGTCCACCTATTTTCCACTTATGTTGTCTGTCACAGTTTTTAGTTTGGTTTGTTCTAATAAAAAATTGCTTGTACTATTGTATTGTTGGTTGTTGCGTATGGACCATGGAAAATGTCGGAATTCGGTTTAGTTTATTGTACTATTGGAAGTGGTTTTACTCGTAATATAAATTATATAATTAAATTTCATTTGACTTTGGGGAGAATATTTAACTAAATTACTCACAAGTGTACAAATGTAGGGGATACAAATGACTTCAGATGGTTTGAGGAAACTTGTTTTAGTTGGTTGCCCTCGATCCCACTGAAAAGAAGTGAAAATATGATTTTAGAAAGAATTAGAATATTGAGAATTTCTTATAATTGATTTCATCAGATAAAAGGAATTAGCTTCAATCTGACAGACATCCAGAGTAACAACTTTATGTTAAAATAGTGATGATCTACAATCCACCAATATCAACAAAACTAACAATCATCTATCATCCAGGTCATGGCTTGGACAACCACAAAAATTTATCGTGTTTAAACCGGTTAATGGGATCCAATCCTCTTGATAACTGGATATACATAACAAACGATAAAAAAAACCTGCACACATTCGCTTCTGCTCTTTGCATAGAATCTTTGTCCGTGATCCATGTATTTTTGTCTTAATGGTCAGTTCATAAAATTTTTAAAACAGGGTGAAAGGTAAAGTTGATTTGTGATTTCCGAAATTTCCGCCTATGCTTAGAACTTGGGTTCAGCTCCGTTTTTTATGTTTTTTGTTTGTTTGTTTCTTTTTAGTTGTTTTTTTTTTTTTCTTGCTTTATTTTTGGGAGGGGGGTGTGGGGTTCTGTTGCTCATCTTTCAGTTTTTTTGGTGTTGTGTGTTATTTTTTGTTCATTGTTGGTTGTCCCTTAGGGTTTTCCTGGCGTTTATTTTATATGTATTTTTAAATGTATTTCTGACAAAAATAATACTTACAAATACATAATTGACGGTAATACACCAAGTGCCTCAGCAGGAAAATTAACAAATGCGTTACCACCAAGGCTCCTGCAAAATTTGAAGAAAACATATTTTAGTAATTCCCTCCTCTGCATTGAACCAATATTAATAGATGAATAATTATTACAATTCCTGATAGTAAATATTTACTCAAAATACTAAAAATGTATTTATTATATCATTAATATTTGCCGAAATGAAATAGATACCAGTAATGAATATTGTTTTCATCAAGTATCCACAAGGACGTACAAATGCAGTCTCCCATATCCAAAAAATCAAGCGGCTTGGTTCCACTGGTAGTACAGAGAATAGTGTAGAAAGTTTCAGGTTTTTTCTCTACAGATTTGGGTATCACAATTTATCTGCTATGTCATGTGGTGTGGACATTTCTTTCCGAAGTAAAACATAAAGTTTGTTATAAATTGGTTAACAATTCAGCATATACCTCACCTTTAACTTTTAAAATCTTCTTTTAGAGTAAATTATCTTACTGATGAACTAAGAGTGCAAATGAAAAAGGACAAAAATACAAACAACAGTGTACACTATCCTACACAAAAACCCAAATTGGGCAACCATTTACAGCAATATTTAGCTGGAATACACGATTAATTCGACTTTGTCAAAACGCTCCTCGACTTTAGAAAAAACACCAAAGCAAATATTAATACTTGACATCCGGGTGTTTGGTCGCCTGTTGTTCTAATGTGTACATGGTGCACCCTTAGGTCAATTACTCCGTCGAGAGGCAGCATAACTATAGGAAATTAATACCACTCTGCAATCCCGTTTATGGACATTAGTAGTCGCTGTGATTTCCGCATTATTAGAAATAAAAGATTGTTTTATATATTCATATTTGTGCCAAACACTAAATTGCCTCTATTTAAATGTTTGATATTAACTCCCCCACTTTGTTTTATTGAAGTTGCTGTGCTAAGCCAGGGAACTGAGTGATCATGTATCTATGTGTTTTAGGGAATCGATCGTTCCTCATTCTATGATTTTTCTATTGGGTTTTGGAAGTGTGCTATTATTTTTTATTTTTTTTTATCATATAGAAAAAGCACTTACACCAAACGTAGATTTGGTCCCGTAAGAAAACCACGTGGTAACCAGTATAGTTTGTTATTTGTCAAAGCTCTGAAAGTACATTGTAATCAGGTATTATACATGTATAACTACAAAATTGTTTGTAACATTTTTATATAGAGAATAAAACAGCAAATGTAATTCTACAGTTATACAGTGTTAATGTGGATGCATGTTAATGTGCCTTTCACAATTTCAAGTGATGTTACATGGTAAATAATGGAATCCCTTTTAAAGTTGGTGTTAAGCACCGATAAATAAATAAATCAATCAATCAATCAATCAATCAATCAATCAATCAATCAATCAATCAATCAATCAATCAATCAATCAATCAATCAATCTAGTAGCCAATCACGTAGGCGATGTTTCAGTGTGTGTAGTTGAAGTTCATTGTAGTTTGTTAATATTTGTAAGCAATTTATTAAAAATGTATGCCAAAACTTTTGGCAAGTACCTGACAATGTTAGTTAAGCTGCCAACATAATTCTGTGTTTCCCTTGTTCTTATTGGAGTTTATTATATGATATCATCATAACATTAGCATATAGCTCAAGAGACTTGTGGTGTTCTCGTGGTCGTGATCGTATGATAGTAGGATTTACAACTACATATGCAATCAGTTGCTATCACAACTAACGTTGTGAGTTCGAATCCCGGTCAGGCGAGGTGTACTCGATACAACATTATGTGATAAAGTTTGTTGGTGACTTTCTGCAGGTAGGTGGTTTTCTCTCGGTACTCCGGTGTCCTACACCAATACAACTGACCACCATGATCTTGCTGAAATATTGTTGAAAGTGGTGTTAAACATCATAACCATATCCGACATTTACTTTGTGAGAGAAAAAAATGAGAATTCAAAACTGGTATCAAAGATCGAGCTGTCCACGTTGCCGTGATCGAATATAACATTGTTTCCATGGCGATAAAAATAAAGTTATATCTTACACGTGTTCGATGGTATCCGGTAATGTTCTTTGATATTTTGAGTCTATACTTATACTGTTATCTATCAAGTTTCTGTAAGTAAAAACAAGATATATAAGAAGGGTAGGTTCCCCTTGAAACTATATAACATAAATGCTATGATCTATATAACTGACATGTTACTTATAAATATGAAAACACGCATAATTACAATTTACGAATATATACATACTTACTAAAATAATTATTTTACCTCTGCATAATCTGTGCCACATCGAGGCTTGTGTCACGATACTGAAGAAGCATCTGCTATGCGAAATATTTGTCGTTTTAACGCAATTTTATCACACTTTTGTTTTTACTTGCATTGTGTTGTACATTGAAAGACGTGTTCCATATAAAACGATGTTCGGTTCGTCTTTACCTCCAGTTGTTTGCAGGAGGGCTCATGCCTTACTAACGTTATTTGTGTTTGTTTAGGCATAGTGGTGTCCAACACATATTTTGTTGTGTTTTTGTTTTGTTTTTCTTCGTATTGTGTACCCTATGTTGCCAGTTTCTCTGGATTTATCATTTTTGATTTTGTCCTTTCGGTTTTCTCTAACGATTATTTCAAACATGTTGCTGCTTACCCTTCCGGAGCACCTGAATTCACCCTCGTTTTTGTGGGGTTTGTGTTGCTCAATCCAAAGTTTTCTGTGTAGTGCTTTGTAGATCATTGTTTGTCTTTTGTTCCTTTTGTTCTATTTTCTTTTGGTCATGGTATTGCCAATACTTCTTCGATTTATCCTTTTTGTAACTTCAATTTTTTTTATCACATTATTTTAGTTGGTATCCTATCATAAGCAAATGTAAAAAGTTTCTCAAATAATAATAAAATATCTTACAGTATTGTAAGTTTAGTATTACTTATATCTGGTAATGTTGTAAGTCCACTGGACTGAATAACTCTGAAGAAAAAAATTATATAGCGTCTTAGGATAATGCTATTTAAGAAATTAATAACCAACATGACACTGGACAAACGTCTTAGAGTATTATGCAAATATTATATGTTTTCAACAACCATATGTTAAATATTTCTTGATCAAAGCTTTTGTATCTTTTTTTATTTTTAAGAATCTTGTTGTACTGTTAAATATGAAGTACTTCCACAATGCAGAATATACCTTTCTATATTTGTAGTTATCTATTGGTTATGATCTTATATAATTAAAAATTCTATGAAAATAAAAAACAAAAGTAAAAATATTGCAATATTTTCTTCTGCAAAAATAGATACAGATGATATATCTCCATTAGAGTAATGCTGTAATCAATACTTTGTCTGAGTGTTCTTGAAACAAGTTTGATAAATGTATCCAAATTTCGAATTCAAGTGCATTTTTAGTATCAATTTTAGATAAAAATGCTACATGATGATGAATTCCTTCCGGAGCACTTGAGTTCACACCCAGTTTTTAGTGGGGCTCGTGTTACTCGATCTTTAGTTATATGTGTAGTGTTTTGTAGATCGTTGTTTGTTCTTTTGGCCTTTTTCTGTTGGTCATTGTATTGACTATCCTTCTTCGATTACGGCTTCTGGTTACATATGTACCCTTTATGTATCTTCAAACTTTTCCTATATTTACTGACATAATCGTTCTTTCATAATTCATTATTTTATGTAAACATTACAACAATGGCATTTTAAATAATTAATTTACAACACAAGTAAAAAAGAATATTTGTCATTTAATAGGCAATACATACAAAAAAGACATGATAAAAAATATTTCGACTGCCTTGCTTAACTTGTACACGTTTCTTTGTGGGATTTTTTTTGTGTTTTTTGCTTGCTTTATTTATTATATTATTTGTATCTCCTTCTCATAGAGGACCGCCATTGTCTTGATCGTGTTGTAGTTGGATTTACAACTACCTATGTAATCAGTGCCTATCACCACTAACGTTGTGAGTTCGAATCTAGCGCGGGCGAGGTGTACTAGATACAACATTATATGATAAAGTTTGTCAGTGACTTGTGACAGGTCGGTGGTTTTCTCCGGATTCACATGTTTCCTCCACCAATAAAACTGACCTCCACGGTATAACTAAACTATTGTTGAATGTGGCGTTAAACACCATAATTCTAACCCAAATTTCTTCGCATAGATATCTGTTGTCCATGCGCATTTTTTGCATACATAAATCTAATTCCAGTATCCAAACATAGCATAACATAAATATATTCTCATCCGAATACAACATATATTGGGTTTAAATGTTTGTAAAGGGTCTGTGGAATGGAAAGTTATTGACAAAAGGCAAACTAATTGTACAAGAGAAAATACAGAAAGAATATACACGCCTATGAGCTATTCTATATCATAAAATTGAGATAACTAATTCTATTAATTCACAGTACTGAATGTGATATACAAGTCAATATAGTTAAGACAGAAAACTCACAGTGATGTTAACCTTGTCAAATTAGTAAACACATTTCCTATCATATCAAATGTACACTGCTGAATGGTACTGTAATATTAAATTATAAGAAATGTGAACATTACTTTCAAGTCTATATAATATATTTCCATTTTTCGTATTATAAATAATATTAGTTTTAGTTTTATATAGAATCTGTGCCAGAGATGTTGTGGTATTCAAAGTCAATCTTGCTTCCATGGACGTATATATCATTTGGATTACCAATATTTTGACGATGAAGGTTATTCATGAAATGCGGCTTGCCCACTAAGTTAGATGTCTATGTTTTTAATACATGTACTATCATTAGATGGTGTTAATACATGTACTATCATTAGATCCATACCTCTGCTGGTGGGAAACAGCAAGTGATAAAGTTTACCAGTTGCTTGCACATGGTATGTGGTTCTCTCCGGGTACTCCGGCTACTTCCACCACTAAAACTGGTCGCCATGATATAACTAAAATATTGCTGAAAGTGGCGTGGCGTTAAGTACAATAAATCAAATCAAATCAAATTAGCTGGTGAGCTATTAGTCCATAATGGTATTATCCACCCAATAGTCAGTGTTGTGGCATTGACATGGTTTATTAGATACATTGTTTACTAAAAACCTACAGTTCCTAAATAATGTAATTATTAATCAAAGTAATGTTCATTTCCCTTGGGCATAGATTACCTTTAACCCATTTTCGTTCATTTCCCTTGGGCATAGATTACCTTTAACCCATTTTCGTTCATTTCCCTTGGGCATAGATTACCTTTAACCCATTTTCGTTCATTTCCCTTGGGCATAGATTACCTTTAACCCATTTTCGTTCATTTCCCTTGGGCATAGATTACCTTTAACCCATTTTCGTTCATTTCCCTTGGGCATAGATTACCNATATTTTGACGATGAAGGTTATTCATGAAATGCGGCTTGCCCACTAAGTTAGATGTCTATGTTTTTGATACATGTACTATCATTAGATCCATACCTCTGCTGGTGGGAAACAGCAAGTGATAAAGTTTACCAGTTGCTTGCACATGGTATGTGGTTCTCTCCGGGTACTCCGGCTACTTCCACCACTAAAACTGGTCGCCATGATATAGCTAAAATATTGCTGAAAGTGGCGTTAAGTACAATAAATCAAATCAAATCAAATTAGCTGGTGGGCTATTAGTCCATAATGGTATTATCCACCCAATAGTCAGTGTTGTGACATTGACATGGTTTATTAGATACATTTTTTACTAAAAACCTACAGTTACTAAATAATGTAATTATTAATCAAAGTAATATTCATTTCCCTTGGGCATAGATTACCTTTAACCCATTTTTGGCTCTTCTGCTTAAAAGGACCTTTTGTTTTGTTTCTCCAAAATACTTTTAAGTTGCTTGACTTTGAGCGTACCTGATGAAGGTTATTCCAGAAACATGTCGTTCGTATCCACTACATTAGATATCTACGTTTTTAGTTGATCCGTCACTATGTATGACCTGTAATTTTCAGACCTGTCTTTATTGAATAACACACAAGCAATATATCATAGTAAAAAAAAAACGTCGTATTTTTAACGTTTACGAATACTACAATAATATGTTCTAAGATATAACTCACATATCTCTGGTGTCGACAGCAAATGTACTCTTTGTTATATTTGGAAATGAAAGTAAAATGACTGTCCTGAAATAGATATGGCTACAATAAGAAGAAGAGTTTGAAGATATCAAAGGGGTAATCAGAATCTGTAAGATATCAAAGGGGTAATCAGAATCTGTAAGATATCAAAGGGGTAATCAGAATCTATCACTAAATATATCTATTACAAACTTGTTAATCCACATCTCATTACCTCCAACATTACAGTACATATAATTTAAAACTCATTCGTCCTATGAAAGGCAGGAACGACCATTTCGTTATTTCGCGTTTTGGATTTCGAGGCGAAATTGACAAAACGCGAAATGGTCACTTCTGACTTTCATATCGTACTGCTGATAGTTACAATAATGGGTTGCACTGTTTGTTCTTTTTCTTTGGGCCATTGTATTGTCTGACTTTCTATTTACGGATTCTAATTACCCCTTTGTCTTTTGTCATTGTATTGTCTGACCTTCTATTTACGGATTCTAATGACCTCTTTGGTTTATTCAAACTTTTCTAATCATAACATAGCAATGTTTGTTGTTGCAAGTATACATTTTCTGATTTTGACATAATTGAATCATCTCTCTACAAACATGTTCCTTTGATTGTTTGTCTGTATCACGCGTGAGAGGTGAGAAGCCATGCAATTGTTGGACATGTCAATTTTTCTTCAGTTTCTACAATTTTCCCATTATATTTTTGACCTTTTCTTACGTGTGGTATTGTTTTATTTTCATGTCAACGTTGAAAATCACTTTACCGTTACTCAATACAACATCATATGATAAAGTTTGTCAGTGACTGGCGATAGGTTGGTAATGTTCTCCGGGTACTCCGGTTTTCTTCACCAATAAAACTGGCCGCTACGATATAACTGAAATATTGTTGAAAGTGCCGTTAAACACCACAACCATTACCATATATGTTTTATAACCTTGCTATATGGTTTCTGATTTCCCCTTTGGTATCTTCACAAACTCTTCTTGCTACAGAGGCGAACATGTATAGAGTCTTTTGGAGTGATATTCAAACAAACTCTCTTGGTTCGGTGTACCTAAATAAAGTTCACAGTAATCGCTGTTATCTCTTTCGATCAGCTTTTCATTAGATGGTGTACTATATAAATGTACGTATCAGTACTTACACACTTGATTCAGTACAAGAGCCCAAACGAGATAAAACTCTATAGCTTTTATGAACACATTCACATCCGAAACATCTCTCGTACCATAGATCTGTTAAGTATTTTTTCTCGTCATCTGACCACATTCCATTATTAGTATCATCTGTATGATTATAAATAAAAACCCATAGAACATGACGAATACAGAACACAGTTTCACTTATATCGTGGTGGAGGAAACCGGAGTACCCGGAGAAAACAACCGACCTGTCGCAAATCACTGACAAGCATATATTTTCATTTAAAATTACATTTCAAAATATATGATTAGTGGAACAGGAACCTCTTTCCCTTCCGGAGCACATGAGTTCACAATCGTTTTTTTTAGTGGGATACGTATTGTTTAATATTTTGTTTCCTGTGTAGTACTTTATCGACCATTGTTTGTCTTGTTGTCCTTTTGACCTTTTGACCTTTGTATTGTCGCGCCCTTTCTTGGATTTGCGGCTTCTGATTACCCCTTTGGTATCTTTAAACTTTTCTTTCATAATCGTTATTGTTTATACATATGTATATAGAATAATTAATAATAAAAAAAAATGATATTATCAGAGTTCTGAATTATTAAACTATATATATACATACAGTTAAACCTGTCTAAACCGAACCCTGAGTAAACCGAAAACCTGCCTAAACCAAACAGACTTTACAGTCCCATCTACTTAATGTCTATGTAATTTGAAAATAGTAAACCAAGCCCCTGTCTAAACTGAACAACTTCTTCAGTCCAAAGGGGGTTTGGTTTAGACAGGTGTTACTGTATTTTATTTCTGGTAAACCTTTGTAAGTACAATGATATACAGAGTATACAATCTTCTTACAAATACAACAAAAAATGTATATTATATTGATTTCAAAATATATATATATTTTTTTGTGATTACTCATTATTGATTAATAGAGAGTGCATATACACTAGGTAACGCATGCGTACGGTGTAACTTACTCACGTTTGTACGTTTCATTGTTTTGTAAGATTATGAAACTATATATTATTATATATATGCTTCAGTGCAAATGAGATTACTTTTAGTTTTACGAGTATTATAATACCACAAACATGTTTGAATAATTCTTGTTTATAAAAGAAATGTTAGATCATAAAATTTAAGATCATGTATTATTTACCATTTATCTAGAATGTTAACTTCACGGTTTAGAAATCAGTTAATATGGGACGAAGTCCCAACTATGGTAGAAATAGCAATTTTTTTCTATATACTAATGACTAAATTTTCATGCACCGGAAATGACATACCGGAAGTCAATACATGGTTAAATCTGTGCAGAAAATGGGATGCGGACGTTTCGTAACCTGGTCGTTTCATACCTATATCGGGACTTAAAAAACGACGGAAGATTTGGGTCTGGATCGCCCAATTTGCCCCCTTTTTTAAGAAAATCTGGATCCACCCTCGGTCTACTTTGAAAAAATATTATAGGTTCATATATCCGAGTTAATACTGTTTAAAAAAAATATTGGACTTCATCCCAAGTTAGGTAACACCTATATTATCATATTATGGGACGAAGTCCCAACTATGGTAGAAATAGCAATTTTTTTCTATATACTAATGACTAAATTTTCATGCACCGGAAATGACATACCGGAAGCAATACATGTACAGCTACAGTTAGTCTGGTACTCGTGACCCCTCTAACAACAACAAAATCCGAGGGGTCACGAGAACCAGACTAAGCTACAGTGGGTTTCTGCAAAAAATTCGATGCAGTAAAAAAATGCTCTTGTAGGGGCACGAGTATCAAAGTACTAAAAACGACATATTGTATAAATAAAATCAAGAACGGGTACAAGGATGTAAAAAAAAAAATCAAGTTGCAGCTCTCGTGAGAAGTGGAACCTGTTCAAAATATCGCGAGATAGAGCGTGAAGTAGTCCTTGACAACCATAAAAAAAGATAACCGACAATGTTTATAATTTTTATGATGTATAAAACTAATGACGGCTTTTCTCGTGAATAAAGCATCGCACATGAACAACAAAATGTGCAAACTAAAGCTATAGTACAATAAAGTTTATTTACTACTTCCAGCTATTAACCATGTTCGGTAGCGGATACAAAAACTGTCCGGAGTTTGGTCCCCAATATATATTGTTTAAAAAAATTAAAAAGCTTACATTGAACACTTATTTTAGTTAAATTGTATCAAACTTGAAGCGTACACGAAGCCAAATAACGTCTAATCTTTACGTTTCAAACTGGAAGTCTTCATATGACGCCAATGACGTC
This sequence comes from Gigantidas platifrons, assembly GCA_002080005.1. Lineage (NCBI taxonomy): Eukaryota > Metazoa > Mollusca > Bivalvia > Mytilida > Modiolidae > Gigantidas > Gigantidas platifrons. The sequence continues at coordinate 23,548 of MJUT01032711.1, forward strand.
ATGTTGGTTATGTTCCAAAGTCGTCAATAACATTTCGCGGATTTTTTTTCAGTTTAAAATGATAAGGAATTGTGCTTTTTTCTGATTGGCCTAAACAGCATTTTCTCAACTCTACCTCAGAGTGAGTACACCTCACGTGCAGTGAGTATACCTTGCGTGAGGTATATTCGGGCTTGCCCACCAACCAACCAAACATAAGATTCCAGTTGTGTCGACCAATCAAATTGTGTCTTACTCATTCAGAAAATTTCAAAA
>MJUT01032711.1:31302-59832 GCA_002080005.1 Gigantidas platifrons
AAACATAACATTTATTTAACTGTAAAATTCACCCCCTTTTTTCCCTTTTTTCTTGTTTAAATCAATGATCAACAATATTCCAGAATCAAACAAATGAATAAATATAACATAGCATCTTTCATTTACATTGTCAAGATTCTATAGTTATAAACTATTGACCTTAGTAACCTTGCTAAACCATGCGGATTCAGTGTGTTTTAAATCGGGCATCCAATCAGGACGCTCATTATTGTCCAAGATAAAAATACATCGCTAAAATTACCTGTGGGTATTTCTCCTTCCAACTCGTAAATTTACATAGAAATCGGAGATATTTCGTCATAAAACATCACACATGGTTTTTTCTATCATATTTCTTGAAGACAAACATAAAATTTTATTGCATTTATCAATATTTTATGAGTACCAACTGTTTTTTCAACACCGTATCTGTTCACATGCTACTCACAATGACCCGTGAGCCAAATTAGCACGACTGAGCAGTCTTTTGTATATATGGTATATAATTATTGGACTTCGTCCCAAGTTAGGTAACACCTATTATCATATTAAAATATTACATTAATGGCTCTAGCTTAGTACCAAATATTTCTTGTTAATTTCCTTGTAAAATAAAAATGCGATGTTTTAATTGATTTATCTGTCTCTATAAATATGTCTGACAAAGGCGCATTTTATATAAGTTAACAATATTGTATTTTGACCAATATTGCGTTACATGCTTCTTCTTAGGGAGGTTCCGGTTAAAATGACATGCGCGCACAAACAGCAAGCAGACGAGAGAAAAAAAAGATGGTGGTGCAAGGCATAGCACGTTTTTTTTGCAGGAATGGGACTAAGTATCGTCAATGTGATTGACATATATTGTACTATATTATATGATTAATTGATTGTTGTTTAACGCCAACTATATCAGTATTTCAGTTATGTCGTGGCTTGAACACATTTTATAAATTAATCTATGAAGACCACTAGAAATAAGACATATTTGTGGATACTATATTATAAAAGGGTATTATCCTCATACTGTATTGTGTTTATTTCCTTAGTCTTGTGTGCCCTGTGTTGCCAGTTTCTTTGGATTGCTCATTTTGTTAACCTCTTCTGTATTCTCTAGCGTTTATTTATGAATGTTGTCCCTCACAGTATATCGTCTTCCACTCGCATGCAAGTGTTATGTGAGGTATTAGTACATACTTAGTTCAAATAAAGGCATTTTTGTATGACCAATATGACCGGAAGTAAACTTTCTATATTTTCACACCCCGGGAAAATAACCGGTTATTGGATTACTACAAGATCATTTCCATATCGGCCCGGGCCAATATGGGCGTCCAGGGGCGTAGCTCCCTATACGCAAAAACGCAATTGCGTACACATAAAAAAATCAGCTAAAAACGAAATATGCGTTTTTCGATGAAATCAAACGTTAAAAGTAAGAAGACGTTCCATTTTTCGGTTTTAAATGATTTCTAAACCAGATTGAAAATTATCCGATTCCAGATTTGGAATGTCTAGATTACGCACCGGAATTTCGTGATCATCCCAGAACGTTCTTCGCGTCCGTATAGATTTTCTATAATTGATATGTCAGAGTATTCACCTGTCGTCTTTATCAGTGCAATATCAATATTGGTCATTGGGCATAACTTGGTGTCCGTGTGTTTGAAGCAATGAAAGTAGAAATGAAAGTTAGTGAATTTGAAAGAAAAACGTCTAGTATATCAAAGCATCACTGGTCGTCATTAGCGGCAGAAGAAATAAGTTTTACCAATGTATTTACGCCTGTCTGTCTGAACATCCTCATCTACATACAGCAGACAATGATTCTGAAAGTCTGTCCGACAGTCTGACAAATCAAGGCGCCATTCTTTTAAGATTTCATATGAATTTTATATCACGAAATTTTTAAATCAAATCATTGCAATGTAAGGGTTCATTTCATGTGCAGTGATTCTGTGAATTCATACAATGAATGAAGGTTAATCCAGAAAAGTGCTTCACACGCAGTTAAAATTTAGCATTTTGAATGCACTTTGTGTATGATGTGGGTTGCTGTGTTCTCGGCATATATCCCATATTCTTTCTTTGAAAAAAGTCATCCTCTTCCATAGTGAGTGTGGCTGTATTCATTGTGCAGTTCTCCAGACAAAGGAGGAATCTACATAACAACAACAGGGAAGGGGTCATTTTCGCCTTCCCAATCCCTACATAATAACCGACCAGTGAAAATCAAACACATGAAAAGCAGGGGTGTGGAATAAAATTTTGAGAGGGGGCCATTTGCAGCATTTTTGAAGAAATTCAATATCTCAAGGGGCCATTCTTTAAAATTTCATGAAAAAAATTCAAATCAAAAGCGGATATTTTCAGTCTCAAAGGGCAATTCGCACATGGCCCCTTTCCTTCCCAATCCCTGAAAAAGATATCCGACCCTTCTTCGTGACTAGAGGGATACATATTTTGTCAGAAAATTAAATATGTTGAGTTGTGACATGCAAGAAATTTAAAGACCAGTGCGTCATTCATTTTCAACTGTTCATCCAAGAAGGATCATTTTCACAAGCTTGAGTAAAGATCTAATGATATCAACACTTCAACATTATAATTTAAGTATGTTTTGTAGATAACGAATTATATGTCATATCCTCAATACGTGTTTTCTATATCCATCTCCGGCACATACGACCTGACCGTAAAACACGTATACTTCGATTTGCTCTAGCTACGCCCCTGGCGTCTCTTTTCTAGATGTCGGAAGTATGTAATAAATAGTATAATACACGGGCATTTCCATATTGGCCTGGTTATCATCCCGAGACACCCAATATGGGTCTCGGGATGATAACTAGGCCAATATGGAAATGCCCATGTATTAATCTGTATTTATTAATTAACTTTTATTTATTAGCCTTTATATGATCAAATATGTCAATACAATATAAACACTTTTATTGGGCCAATACGGCAAAAACCAATCCAATACGGATATTTTCCGTATTGGCCCGATTCCAGTCAGTCCAATAACAGCTAGATCGGAATCCTCTAGACGTTTCGACAATCGCAAGGAAAAGTCCCGAGATATATTGGACTGGTTAATTAATAATGGTATCATTTCGTGATGTTTTTCATATTGGCCTAGTTATAGGTCCTCGGTCTGATGTATTGGCATTCGACTGCTCCTCAGGCCAATACAGTAGGCCTCGGACCTATACCTAGGCCAATATGAAAAACATTACGTAATAATACTCAAATATACCCCTATATTAATGCAATGATAAAAGGTATGTTTTGTTCATGAATCATAGTGCTAATTTGATTAGGCAAAACCGGTATGTGTTTGATTTCGATTTCATATTGGTTTAAAATAGGCTTTTCTAAAGAGGTACATGTCGCTGTAAACAATGTTTTTTTTAATATTAAAGGTGATAAATTTTAAAACATTGTTTAAATCCTTTGAAAGTTTATAGGTTACTAATATATTAATATGTTAAAAGAACTATAAATCTTTACTGGTTTAAGGGATACAAGTCAAAGTTAACATACATTTAAAACCTTTACACAGACTTAAACAAATCGACCCCACCTACGCGGAAGATTGTTGTTCTTGTACCCAACAGAGTGCATGTTTGATTTTTATCAATTGCAATAAACGAGAAACGCTTGATATAATATCAAACGTTTCCGCATAAAAGATCAGGACCATTTGACTAGAATTCTTAGCAAGAAAAAAAGGAACCAAATCGTAAATGAGCATGTGTTGGTTTTAGGGTAATGCGGTAAAGTGTTGTTACATTTTTCTATGCGTTACATAATCAAAGGACAGGAAATACAATGGAAAAAATAAAAAGGACAACAAAAAACAAAATAGAAAAACAAAACAAAACAACAATAGGCGAAGATAATTCACGACAAAGAAAAGTTAAGATTTAGCAACATTAACCCCACTACAAACCGGGGGTGATCATCGGAATGGTAAGCAGTTTCTGTTCTACCGGTAGCAACCGTCGGGTTATTCTTGTTAAAAATTCAATGAAAAGTCGTAAAAAATATTTAAAAAAACACGCACTCGTTACTACGACAAATGGAACGTATCCATGGCCATCTTTGACACAGAAACTCCAAAACGGTTCACACAAGTCAAGACGGCGACCATAAGATACCATAAGAATCTCTTTTCGATATAAAGTCAATGCTACACAATGTAAAGTTCTCGTGGGTGACCTTTAATAGTGAAGCCCTAGTGTAAGAACTAATTGACTTCTCCACCCCCCCCCCCCCCTCCGAAAATCATTCTTTTGTAGAAAATGACGACCCGAATATCTTTCAAATTTTGAATGATATTAAGGTACTCAAGCAATTAGTATTACATCATGAACTAAGATTTTTAGGGTATGACAATAAATTTAAAAAAAATGGAGTATTGTTTATAATACACTAATTCAGTAAAACTTAGATCTCTAATTTAATCTCCGATTCAACCCACCATTTCTTTGGAAATGCCTGTATCAAATCAGGATCAAATTACGGTTTTCCCATTTTTCCGGTTGTTGACTGATTTTGTCTGTTTATATACTTATGAGTTTTGACTTTCCCTTTGGAAGATTGTTCGGAGTTCGGTAATTTTGTTATTACCCTTATTTAGTGACCACGACGCGTTTCTAGAATAACTTTCATTGGGTTCGTTCAAAGTCAAACGATAAGAAGATGGAATCAAATAAATGTCTAGGAGCAAGAAACCAAAGGGTCTAAACATAATAGCCAGTATATTTCCAACTGGACCTATCGGTACGAATGTGTAGTCAATGAAAAATTGTTGCGGTTTTCTTTGCGATAAATAATAAAAATGTAATAATTATCAATATTAAGGGGCTTTCCAATATTTCGATATTGAGTGTACTTGATGAGGGTTATTCGTGCGCAATTTGATATCTACGTTTTTGTTATATACTTATTTATGTCTTTTAAATAAATATATTTTAGAATTAGCGTAATTTACTTTAAAAGTATATATTCTATTTGTATTTCATATATTGGTTAGGCGATTCTTGTCTCTTACCAAACATTCAAAATTAGCAATCAGTAAATAATCTTAAAATCATTTAATTATTTTAGTTATTACTCGTAATTACTGACAAATTAGGAATTACACGTAATTCCTAAATCCATCAGTTATTACGAGTATTTACTGAAATGTTCAGTAATTATAATTACATGTAATACATGTACAATTTTGTTGCAATACTAGTATATTGTATTAGTGTATTCACTTTGCTACACTCGTGTATTTGTCCATAAGTACTAAGTATATTACAATATGATAACCTTCTAATTTCTAAGAAGAGTTTGAAGATACCAAAGGAGCAATCAGAATCCGTATATCGAAGAAGAACAGACAACATAATGGGCAAAAGAAAGAGTACAAAAGGACAAAAAACGATCGACAAAACATACATATAAAACTAAAGATCGAGTAACACGAACCCCACTAAAAACCGGGAGGAACTCAGGTCCTCCGGAAGGGTAAGCAGTTCCTGCTACACTAGTGGCACCCGTCGTGTTCTAAGATTCGACAAAATTTTACATTGGCGCGAATGTTTTTTGAGTTATCATGGTACGAATAATACAGTCGAACAGTGTTCTGTTCTGATGCAATTTATTTCTTTGATAGTTTAGAAATAAATAAAATTAATACCAAACACGGTTTGTGTATTTTTAAAAGGGAGCATCAATCGCAAATGTTTTAATTTTATGTTATATCTGTTAATAAAATATTTACCAAATATCTCAATAAATGAAGTGTTTTTAAGATCGGCCGTATCTATTTTACTATTGATAGGATTGGAATTGATGGTAGATCATGTTATAGTTGCTGAACGTTCAACATAGTATGTTGGTCACCGCCGGTTTTCCCCCTTTGTGTTGTTCATCACTTTATTTTCCTGTGTTGTGATCTGTGTGTTTTATTTCTTTGTTTATTTTTATCCTCCTTACGAGCCCAATGTTGAGATTTCCTATGTCGCTGAATTGTCAATACTTGATTGCCTTTTCGATTTTCTCTAGTGTATATGTTTTGTATAATGTTTTGTGGACCATGATGTCGTTCTATTCTTTTTTTCTTTAGGACATTGTATTATCTGTCAATCTGTCGATTTACCGCTTCAGATTATACCTTTGGTGTATTCAAACTTTAATTACGACGTTTTCTTAATTTGTGCGTCCATTATATATGCTAAGAAATTTGTTTCTGTTTGTTTCTAAGGACTTACCAGATGTGTAACTAATTCCATTGGAGCTATATCTATTGTTCCAATAACTGTCTGCTGACCAATACGAGTAACCGTTGACGGGAGAAACAATAAATATGATGATTAACAAGTATACATCCATCTGGTATTTTCAAATCAATAGCTAACAATGATATTTAGTTATTTTTTAATTTAAATCTCCTGGTTTTTTTTTCTCCCATTGCATTGGTTATAACGTTATCTTTATTTGCACATTCCGTATTCTGCATATAATACGAAGTTTATATATTTTATCTGACAATGCGTTACTTTGTATCGACGAAAAATTTAGTTTTTTTTTATTTATAAGAATGCATGCGTGATTTCATGACTGTGTAAGAAAATATGCATGATAAGGACCAAAAACACAAAGACATTTAAGTAAAACATGAAACCATGATATTTAATGAAACACGAATATGGAGTATATATCTCTCAGTTGATACGATATTCCAGAGCTTGTGATTCCTATCATGAATTCCTTGATAGAGGGTTGCTGCTAACAAGGAAGCTACTTAACCAAGGATTCCTATTGGTTAAGTTGAAGTCACCACTTCGAACGTTTTACGGTCGCCAACATGACTTGGTTGACCGTTATGGAATATCTGTTTGACAAATGACCATGGATATGTTCCACTTGTCGTAAACATTACACTTCCCGGTTCTTTCCTCATTCATGACTTATCACCGGGTTTGTAACTCGATTAAAACGACGGGATGAGCATGAACTACTACCCTTCCGGAGCACCTGAGTTCACCCCCGGTTTAGCGGGATTCGTGTTACTTAATCTTTAGTTTTCTGTGTAGTGTTTTGTAGATTGTTGTTGGTCCTTTTGTCCTTTTTCCTTTGGCCATTGTGTTGTCTGTTCTTCGATTTACAGATTCTGATTACCTCTTTGGAATCTTCAAACTCTTCTTGCATGAACAGTGATTACACAAATACTAACCAGAATCTGTATCGCTCAACTTGTTATAAAAAGTCAAATATGTACAATTGGTAAATTTGTGTAAAAAATAACAATATTTGTGAAAAACCATCAAAAATGGGAAAGTATAATTTGGAATTAAGCTTATTTCTAAATAAGTCGTTTTTTCATGTAATGTTTATAAGATTATATAATGTTTTAAGAAGTCAATTTGACTACAAGGAAATTCTTGGCACAAACACGAATTTAAGGGAACTTTACGGAACCCATCGAAATCAAGAGAGTAAAGTGTGGGTTTGCAATATATATACCATACTGTTTAACAGAGATTTTTACCTAACTATCGTACAATTTATTAATGATACTTATTTTCGCTCAATATTTTTTTTTGCAGGAAACGCAGGCATTTGTAAAAGACAATTCAGTTATCGTGTAGTCAGTTTTACATGTATTGGTGGGGAAAACCGGAGTACCCGGGAAAAACCACCGACCTGTCGCAGGTCACTGACAAACTTTATCACATAATGTTGTATCGAGTACACCTCGCCATGAACGGGGTTCGAACTCAAAAATGTAGTGGCGTTATGTACATGTAGTTGTAAATCCAAGTTTGGGTTCAATGCTATAAAGAAATATTACGAGTACACATGTACCTGTTTATTAACCCACAACTATTTAATAAAATAAGACATTAAGAGAAATCAACACTTATAATTTGTGATTTAGAATAAATGTGCTTTGTGTTTTTACAACATAGTTTAGCGAGAGAAAAAAATCACCTCTCATTTTAGTTCACTGAACACAAAATTAAAGACCACCCAAACTGACGTGTATTATACACCTGGTATAATAGTATAGATAAGGTCTGGTTGTCATAATCTTGAATCTCTGTTGGCTATACCGGCCACTGCAAAGCGTATCCTACCAACAAACATACTAGCTTTAGCAAAGTAAACCTTTGGGCAAATTTCAAGTCATTTATGTCAACAATGAATATTCTGATTAAGGAGGAAATTGATGATTTACCTACTACTTAATGGACACCAAAAACTGCACGACAATAATTCATACAGGGAAAAGTATATTGCTCGTTATTCTCTTTGTTCAACTAAGTAACTGTCAATAAATATGAACTAATACATATTCTGCCACCAATTAAAGAGGGAGTATAATCATACTATGACAAAGTCTATTCACATACCATCATCAATCAAATGTGGATACTGAAAAACTCTAAAGACCTTCCGAAAAACTGTTGTCCTTTTCAAAAATTGCATCTATCAAATCATTTAATTTTTTTAACTTTACATTACCATTCCACATTTAAATTTAAAAACCCCTAAAAAATCATCCAATGTGGATACTGACAAAATTGTTGTTCTTTTCAAAAAATGTATCTATCAAATCATTTAGTTTTCCTACACTTTACACTAACATTCCACATTTAAGGTGGTACCATACACTTCAGGTAAAATTTGATCTGCTCGTTTAATTTTCTAATTTATTTTTTTTGGATGTGTGTTTGAATTTATCCTGCAATGAGCACTCTAGTAAGCAAATAACATGTGTCGAATACAGGTGTGCTGTATTTTGTATAATATACGAATACAGCTTCAAGACTTACTTTGGGGCCCACGAAAGGTTTGAGGAATATTTATTTTTCTAAATTAAAAAATAAAACACTACCTAACCTAAATTGCAGGATAAAAACAATATTAGTGTATTGTAGAAGAATATAGAAAATATTTGTATTCGGCACGGAACTGGGGGAAAATGCTCGGCTAAAGCCTCGCATTTTCCTCCCAATTCCTTAGCCTCATACAAATATTTTCTATATTCTTCTACAATACACTAATATTGTATATATATCCACTTTAATAAATATCAAAATTTTAACAAATTCCAACCAACAGACTCAGAGCTATAAATTCACTAGCCACATAGCAGCTTTTCTCTCTGTGGTTTTGATCACCGAGATGCTTGAAATCTGCATACAGACATCATATGATCAAAGCGTTCAACTGATTTTAAAGCGTTATCTGCCTGTAGTCTATGGTACCCCCTTAAATTCAAATAAAACAAAAATTAAAAATCATTCACGATGTGACGCCACAAGTTTATATTTCTTTTATTACGAATTAACTTACTTTGTTCAGCACAACAAAAAAGACAAATGATGCTACACAGACAATTAAGTCATCAGTATGTTGGAGTTGTCTGTTGATAGCATATATTTGTCGAGTTCGGAGGAGTTTCAGCAAATTATCGGCACACACATGAGAACGAACTGTGCTCCTCTCATTGTCGATCTTTAGCACTACTCCTATGACGCAGAGGTTATAAAATATTTATCACTAACAAAAGATTTAAGGAATATAAAGCTTTAATCTGACATCCAGACATATTGATATTCTTCTGTCAATCAATAATATAAACTTAATATAAACTTTGGATTCTATTGACATGTCTACCCTTCCGGAGCACCTGGGTTCACCCTCGGTTTTTAGTGGGGTTTGTGTTACTCGATCTTTAGTTTTATGTGTATGATTTATAGGTCGTTGTTTGTCCTTTTGCTTTTGGTCATTGTATTGTCTGCCCCTCTTCGATTTACGGATTCTGATTACTCCTTTTGTATCTTTAAACTCTTCATATACTCCCAAAGAACCTGAGATAAACGACACCACCGAAATTGCTTCCTCTGTCTCATTTCGTGACAATTACTTCAAATTTAATACAAATAGTGAACTTTCTACCAGATTCTACAATAATAGAGACGACTTCAATTTCTTCATCATAAATTGCCCACACCTTGGCAAATCATATAACAAAATGTAAAAAGTATACCATATTATTTAATTCAATTCCAACAAAGCAGTAATTGAATGGGAATTTTGACAGATTTTTAACCTAAATAATTGATTATTGTTTAATTTTTTGTTGTTGTTTTTGTTGTTGTTGTTGTTTCATTTACTTCCTTTTTGAGTTATCAGATTATTTAATTAATAACAGCTTTAATTGTTTGATAAAAATACGATTTCAATATTCAGTCATCGCATACAATAATATATTATTCGAATGAAAAATGGGTTTAAAGTAAACTGCTAATATAAATTGCATACAATCTTATTAGAAAAACATATACTTCCTGGATGCCCTTGTAGCGTGGTTACATACCATGGGTATCCTGATTTAGTTTGTTTACCTCAATAAGTATTGCATTGTAAATTTTATCATTAAGGCTATATTGACATCTGAAATCTTAAACTTTAGCTTCGATTTAATAATATATTTAAAGTATTACTATAAGCATTTTTAAATTACAAAAATGCTAAGCTATAAAATTCATGTTTACAAATGAATTATGCAGGTTTAAAATAAAACCCCCAAAAAGTTATCTAATTTGGTGCACACGACTCGCTTCTGGAAAAACCGTCATCAGTCAAACGAGTTGAAAACCAAATAATTTAAGTAAGCGAAATGACCTGAACAGGATAACTAATAATTAGTTAAGATTACCTATTAATGAACAAGATTGACCTTATACGTTTTAATCAAATTACATTATTTAGGAACTCTAATTCAAAACATAAATAGTTAAATTAAAAAAACACAATTAACAGCAAAGCATGCAGAAGATACCAAGACGTGATAAACTAAAAGGTTCAGTGAGCTGAGCCTGTGTCGCTCACTTGTCATTCTGTTTTGAGGAAACTTTATATAGAACCTTCCATTGATGCTTCATACCAAGTTTCGGATCATTTGGCCAAGCGGTTTCAGAGAAGAAGATTTTGTTAAAAAGCAACTAATCAGAAACAAGAATTGCCTGTGGTGGACATGTTTATGAACGGATCGAGACGAAATTAGCAATCTTAATAGAGGACCTTCCATAGATGCTTGCTACCAAGTTTCGATTCATTTGGTTAAGCGGTTTCAGAGAAGATTTTTTGAAAATTGACCAACGAGAAACAAGAATTGCCTACAGACAACGGACGACAACTGATGGTAAAAGCTCACATCGCCTTTCGGCGAGGTGTACTTGACACAACGTTATTTGATCAAGTTTGTCAGTGACTTGCGACAGTTCTGTGGTTTTCTCCGTGTACTCCGATTTCCTCCACCAATACAACTGAACGCCTCTATATAACTGAAATATTGTTGAAAGTGGCGTTAAACACCATAACCCAAATCAAATCTTATGTAAAATACAACTGATATTTAAAAAAATAACAACACTATCGAATATTAGAAGCTTCTTTATACTAATAATAGTCATTATCTAGGTGGAGGAAAACTCTAATTTTCTTTTTAATATCTGATGTTGGTACGGTCTTTTTCTTGTCTCTAGGTTCCAACATATTTTCATCATATCATATAAAACCTGAGAACATTTTTTTTGGCACAGTCATTCTGCATCCATGTTCTACTGTACCTCATAATCTGTTATTCCTTGAAAACAAAACATTATTCCAATTTACTATAAATTTGTTATAATGATTTAATTGTGATAAAAATACGCTGGCGACTTAAGGCAACTCTTCAAAATTACAAGATGAATTGAACTTCGCTTTTGACCAACGAGAAAGCTAAATCGACCTTCACAAGGCGACTTCTTCGCCCGAATCGCCTTCCAACGTGATTGTATTTTTTTTTGTATAATTTGATAAATTTGATATTTATTGAAAACATATAAATGGTCTATAAATATTCTGATTCTTTAAAAATGTTCACGGTTTTTGTTGTTGATCAGAAGAACATGAAAGAAACTAGACGCTCAAATGTGTCAAAAAGGGTGTTGTCTGTTTTTATGTGGAGCATTTAATGTTCATCCCATCCCATCTTTATGGTTTAAAAAAAATTCTTTATATTCATTATAAAATTATCTATAAATAGCATTCTAACAGATTATTTATAGCTTTAACTATTTCCAAGATATAAGGAGGTCAAAATAGTGGCAACACTCAAAATTTGGAATTTTTATTTCAGGTCTGATTTTGATTTTTTTTTCTTTATGAAATTTCCTGGCTGTAATTATTGCAACCAGTTTTAACCTAGTACAAGATGAAAGGAGTGAAGGGCTAAAAGGGACCAACACCCAACATGTAGTTTTTACAATTGAACTCCTTTGAAAAATTCCTGTCTGTAGAATGGTAACAACTATTTGTTGTAGCTTTTATCATTCAGAGATATGAGAGGACAAATGGTCCATTTTAATGGATTAAAGATTAAGATAAGACCATATGTCAAATGTGTGGCCGTCGTGGCCGTGATCGTATGGTAGTTGGATTTACAACTACCTATGCAATCAGTGCCTATCATCACTGATGTCGTGAGTTCGAATCTTGATCAGGGCAAAGAGTACAACATTATGTGATAAAGTCACTTGCGAAGCCGGGTCGATGATTTTCTCAGCGTTTTCCGGTTTCCTCCACAATAAAACTGACCGCCACGGTATAACTGATATATTGTTGAAAGTGGCGCTAAACACCATCAAACAAACATATGTCAAATGAATCAAATGTTTTTTCCCCCAGAAAATCTAGACTTAATTGAATATAAATTGTATGAATGAGCAGGTGAGCGATACAGGCCCAGGTGAGCCTCTGTTTTAATTGTTCACTGAATTTGGCCCTACGAAATGAATTATTTGTTTAAACTGAATAAACTTGTCCAGAATTATAACATTTGGATAATTTTACTAAAATAGCATTAACATTGTCATGGGAGAGTATACTTGTGCAATTCGTTGTCTGTTTTTTTGCTAAAAATTTTGGTGAGTGAGGAAAGAGGACCCGCCCTCTACATAAAACTTTTGTTGATATATATTAATTTTTAGTATATGGCTAATTCTTGCAATCTGCTTTGGTTTTCTAGACATCAAAAATGTAATATTATAAAATAAAACCACTTTTGTAGACACTCTTGAAAACAATGAAGTTGATATCGAAATCTGCCACCAGTTGGTAAAAAAAATGTCCTCAATCATATATTATCATATATGTCATTTTGATGTGATATATATACATTGTATTTAATAGATTTCAATATGAAACGAATAAAAGCTAAAAATCGACAAATATAAGATCAACAACAATAATACAAGTACAAAACATGAATTTAAAGTTAAAAATGAAGAAAATTAACACGATATTAGCAAAGGCACACTTCAAATGCAATTTGTTTTAATGATGCGAAGAAACAACACATTTTTGCGGAAACCTGTCTCTATGAAGCTGTCTCCCTGTCATGCCTTCACATCTCCCTCATGTTCTCTGAGGGAGAAGTCAAGTCTCCCTGTTGTTTGCAAGTGTGGTTAGCCCTGATATGATATCCTAAATCACATGGTAATATTCATCAAACAACCTACCTGTAATTTGATGATCTTGTATTAAATGGAGTTTTACTCTATAATTCAATTTCGATTATATATTTGATAATAGTTGAGTGAGAGATTACTGTTAAACGCCAACTCAGCAATTTTTCAGCTATATCATGGCGAGGACAAGTTAATTTTCAATGAGATGATGATGAGGTTCGCTTTGTTCTAGACCAACATGCTTGAGTTAGATTTGTATAGTGCTATCTCACTGAAACAACAGTCCCCGGGTATATATGTCGCTCCACACGGACACGTTATTCTGATTCCGAGCCAACCAGTCTTTGCTCTTTAATGCTGCGTGTGTAGCACAGAAGCAACAACTACCAATTTTATAGTCTTTGGTTTAACTCGACCGGGGCTCGAACCCACGATCTACCGCGCTCGAGACGAGCACGCCAACTATTACACCACCGATGCGGTTGATAATATTTGAATATACAAAAATGTACTTAGTTAATGGATTCCATCACATAAAGTTCTTCAATAAAAATTCTGATGTTTGCGTCAAGATGAATTAACAAAGAAATTGACAATCGAGATTTGCCCGAGAACTTGTACCAAATATGCTTACCTATGCCTCTCATCAAATCTTGAATGCATCATCAACATTTGCCTCTTCATCATCACTAATATTTAATGCAACATAAACATGTTCCTCTTCGTCATCCCAAATTTTCAATCCACCATAAACCTTTGCTTCTTCGTCATTACAAACTTTCAATGCATCATCAACATTTGCCTCTTCCTCATCACAAATGCTTAATGCAACATAAGTATGTTCCTCTTCGTCATCACACATTTTTAATGCATCATTAACATGTGCCTCTTCGTCATCACTCTCTGCCTCTTCGTCGTCACTCTCTTTCTCTTCGTCGTCGCTATCTGTTTCTTCGTCGTCGTTCTCTGCTTCTTCGTCATCAACATGTGCCTCTTCATCATCACAAATTTTTAATCCATCATCAACATGTGCCTCTTCATCATCACAAATTTTTAATCCATCATCAACATGTTCCTCTTTATCATCACAAATTTTTAATACATCATCAACATGTGCCTCTTCGTCACCACAAATTTTCAGTGCATCATCAACATGTGCCTCTTCGTCGTCGCTCTCTGCCTCTCCGTCATCACAAACTTTAATTGCAACATAAGCATGTTCCTCTTCATCATCACAAATTTTTAATCCATCATCAACATGTGGTTCTTGGGCATCACACATTTCTAATGTATCATCAACATGTGCCTCTTCGTCGTCGCTCTCTGCCTCTTCGTCGTCGCTCTCTGTCTCTTCGTCGTCGCTCTCTGTCTCTTCGTCGTCACTTTCTGTCTCTTCGTCATCACTCTCTGCCTCTTCGTCATCAACATGCGCCTCTTGGTCATCACAAATTTTTAATGCACCATCAACATGTGCCTCTTCCCAATTTTTTAATAGGTCATCAATATGTGCCTCGCCGTCATCACAAATCTTTAGTACATCATCAACATGTGTCTTTTCGTCATCCCAACTTTTTAATATATCACCAACATGTGTCTCTTCGTCATCACAAATTTTTAATCCACCATCAACATGCGCCTCTTTGTCATCCCAATTTTTTAATATATCATCAACATGCGCCTCTTTGTCATCCCAATTTTTTAATATATCATCAACATGTGCCTCTTCGTCGTCGCTCTTTGCCTCTTCGTCATCACAAATTTGTATTGCAATATAAGCATGTTCCTGTTCGTCATCACACTTTCTTAATGCACCATAAAGACTAAAACAAAGAAAATATAAGCGATCAAAACATAATTCTTAAGTCTTCTGTGGAATGTTCTTTGTAATATTTTTGATGATTCTATAGTAAAACATTTTTTGTAAGATTGTTTCTATATCTCAACTCAGTAAGAAGAGTTTGAATTTGAATTTTTGGTGTTTAACGCCACTTTCAGCAACATTTCAGCTATATCATGGCGACCAGTTTTAGTGGTGAATGAAGCCGGAGAGAACCACCGACCCTGCGCAAGCAACTGGTAAACTTCATCACTTGCGGCTGCGAGTCGAGTGCACCCTTTTTGTTTAATTTACAAAGCTGGGCGCGAACCCACGCCGTATTGGTGATAGGCTTGTATGAGCTGTTAGATCCAACGACCTAACTCATTGAGCCACCCGGGCCCAAGAAGAGTTTGAAGATACCAAATAGGTAAATGTCGAGTAACACGAACCCAACTAAAAACCGGGGTGAACTCGGATGCTCCGGGAGGGTAAGTAGTTCCTGTTCCACTAACGGTACTAATAATGTTACTATAGTTACAAACCTGGTGATAAGTCATGAATGAGGAAAGGACCGGAAAGTGCTTACAACAAGTGGAACATATTCCTAATTATGTGTGATACAGATGTTCCGTAACGGTTAACTAAGTCTGTAAAACTTTCAAAGTGATGATTAAACATAACCAATAGGAAGCCTTGGTTCAGTAATTTCCTTGATAGCAGCAACCCTCTCTCAAGGAAATCCTGATAGGAAACACAAGCTCTGGAATATCAACCCGTCCCGAAAAAGGATGTTATTGTTCGTTTAACTGTGCACCCCTATCCTATACTTATTTACTTCTTGAAGAAGAAAATTATTAATGTTGTTAGTCTTTTTCAAGTATTAGCAAAGTATACTGTATAGACCACACAGTACGCTACAGTATATTATTAGCTTCATAAGAAAGAGATGTACTTCGGAAACTAAATACGTTCGGAACAATGAGACAGGAGACGCCATATTGTCATGGTTTATGTGATTGTCTTTTAATTTTTTGTCAATCTGAATTATATTTTATATATATGTAAAATGACCCATTTTGATTATCGTCAGTTCTGTTCTCTGCTTTAATACCTCACGGTTAGGGTTAGGGTTCAGTAGGGTTAGAAGTATGCTAATAATGTACTGTAGCGTACTGTGAGGTCTATACACTATACTTTGTTAATACTTGAAGAAGACTAACAGCATTAATAATTTTCTTCTTCAAAAAGTAAATAAGTATTGTATCGGCTGGCACAATATAGCGAAGTAATAAAATTGCATCAGAGGAAGGGAAAATCCGCCGTAGTTTAAAACACTTCATGGAATCGTTGGCAAATGAAAACAGATGAAAGTGACCTGTTATAAATAAACATGGAAGTAAAATATAGCGATGTTTATAATTTAATTTATATCAAGCGGAATTTCAATTCACCTACTAGTATTTAATGTGGATTTCGGTGAAATAAAAATTATGTATGAAAAAAAAAATAAAAAGCAATTTGAACCGGCCTAAATTCTTGCTGAAGCAGATATTTTGGCCGGCATTTGGTTCTTAACAAAACGCTGTATCAAAATACTTTTTTATATATTTGTTTAAATCAAACAGAAATGTAGGAGACATCATATATATCATTCATGCGGATTACCAAAATGTTAAACGTAGATGACCAACAGACAAGCTCCCAGTGATGGCTATAGATCATATGACTTATTGAGTCAGAAGTTCTACAGTCTGTGCTAAAACATTTTGATAAACTAGCCGGAGCAGCATTTTTGGGCTTAAGGCTAGTGGTTTTTGGCGCAGACTGTGTTCTACAAAGAAATTCACTCATCATTCCGCCATGAATATCCTATATGATGAAAAACCAAAAAATAAAATTCATTTTGAAATTAGATTTTATTCTGCATTTTATAATAGTAAAATAACTTACTCTTCATCTTCTTCAAATACTATTGAAAGTGGCTTACGGAAACGCTGAAATAGAAAAGATATGAAAATCAGAAACAAACAGAAAAGCGAAATTGGTTCAAAATTAATTATTATGGAAAGGTGGGATGGGCGATGGTATTTAACGCCATTTTCAACAATAATTCAGTTATATCGTGGAAATCAGTTTTAATGGTGGAGGAAACCGGAGTAACCAGAGAAAACCACTGACATGCCGCAAGTCACTGAAAAAATTTCTCACATAATGTTGTATCGAGTACACCTCGCTTAAGCACTTTTGTAGACACCATTGAAAATAATGAAATTCATATCGAAATCTACCACCAGTTGGCAACAAAAATGCCCTAAATCATATCATGCGATACCCTTGATAAACTGGAAATTTTCATCAATTAACCTATCCGTAATTTGATGATCCTGTATTAATTAAATATCATTTATTCCAGAAAAACACAGATGATACATAATATACAATAAGTACAGAAGGTGGATTCTAGAACATCCTGAAACCATATATTAATCAGTCTCCAAGTTTGTTTGTTTGTTTGTTTGTTGGTGTTTTATGCCACTTTCAACAATATTTCAGCTATATCGTGGCGGTCAGTTTTATTGGTGGAGGAAAACTCCCGACCTGTCGCAAGTCACTAACGACTTGATCACATAATGATGTACAGCTCGCCCTGATCGAGATTCGAACTCATAGCATCAGTGGTGATAGCATAGGTAGTTTTAAATCCAACTACCATACGATCACGGGCACGTCGGCCCCCTATCACAATGTATGAATATAGCATGCTTAAGAATAATATTAATAACTTTGTTTTAAATATTAACACTTAATCATCCGGTACGGGTGGTGGTGGTCGTATGGTATTTGGATTTACGACTACCTACATTTAGATGCAATCAGTACCTATATCACATCAGCTCGAGGTGTACAACATTATGTGATAAGGTTTCACATTGACGGTTTTTTCCCTTTTACTGAATATTGTTGAAAGCGGCATTAAACACCATCAAACAAACAAACAAATAAATCACCTGATAATTTTCAGCAAAAAATTGTAAGATGGTGATCTTATATTAAATGCAGTTTTACTTTATAATTTCAATTTTGATTATATATTTGATAATAATTGAATATACTTAGCAAATGGATGGTTTGGTTTGGTTTATGGTGCTTAACGCCACTTTCAACATTATTTCAGTTACCGGTATATCGTGACAGTCAGTTTTAGTGGTGGAGGAAACCGGAGTACGCGGAGAAAACCACCGACCTGTCGCAAATCACTGACAAACTTTATCACATAATGTTGTATACCAGGCTCAAGCTAAAAATTTAAAAAGAATACTATTTATTAAAAATAAATGTGACACGCACATGCAGGGTTTATATTTTGTTTATTTTTATAAAAAGTAATGCTATATTATTCTAATGTTCTATATTTACATATTTTTTTTAGAGTTATGAGACGTCTGCATGTGAACGGGGAATCTTATTTATCTTGTTTGACAACACTCTGACAAATCCGAATTATATACCGGTTTACATGAAAGTAAATTATTTGTTTACGCTGTGTTTATTTAAAGTTGGTCGATTGTTTTGTAAGCTCGCCATCCCAAAATATATTTGTGTCTTCATTATTTAGCCCAGTAAAGAGAAGAAATATTCTATGTTCGGGTGAACATGGGAAATAGAAGATAAAATGTATTGTCTTTTACTCACATGAGTGTCTGTGTGAGATTCTGCACCTGATGTCCACAGTAGGGTGTCAAATGTCAACTTTGTATTGTGGAAGGGGAGCATCCAGAAATATTTCCTGTATGCCCAGATGTCGATTCAATATGTTGAATGTGCAATTACAGAAATATATTTATTATTGGTCGCTAGAAATCTTTTACAGTACATTTTGGTCTAAATTATTTTTTGGTCTTGAGACATATCGCTAGCTTAGTGGTCGCTAGATTGAGCCTGGTATGTTGTATTGCCGGAGTGGGATTTTATATTATAAAGTTATTCATTAGAAATTCCGATACTTGCTTCAAAATGAATGAACAAAGAAATCGGCAATCAAGTTTTGCAAGAGAACTTAAGCTTGTAACAAATACGCTTACCCGTGCCCTTTTCCGCTTTCGCTTTTTATTACTGTGAAATTCTTTTTTTATAGAAGCACTAAAACAAAGAAAATATAAGATATCAAAACAGAATTCTTAATGTGTTCTGTGGATTGTTCTTTGTTATGTGAGGGTCCAGGTGGCTCAATGTTAGGTAGTTGGAATACCTAACAACTCATACAAGCCTATCACCAATACGGCTTTGTAAATTACAAAAAGGGTGCACTCGACTCGCAGCCGCAAGTGGTAAAGTTTATCGGTTGCTTGCCCATGGTCGGTGGTTCTCTCCGTGTACTCCGGCTTCTTCCACTACTAAAACTGGTCGTCGTGATATAGCTGAAATATTGCTGAAAGTGGCGTTAAACACAATAAATCAATCAATCTTTGTAATGTTTTTGATGATTCTAGAATAAAACATTTGTGTAAGCTCGTTTCTATATTATAATATATCTCCACTCAAAGGTATTATACAGAGGCCGATAGCAGTGGAATGACTGTAAGGAGGGGGAGGGGGTGTTGTGGTGGGGAAATGTTGGTTAAAAGCATACCCTTGCAATATTTTTTGATAATGTGTAACTGGACAATAATTGTTTCTGCTTCCAGACTCAAAATTCACACACAAAACTTGTATAAAAAGAGTCCTTTTCTTTGAGTTGGTCAGATGGATCTTTTGTACGAAAACTGCTGAATATGTGGGAGAAATATATTAAATTTCATAGAAATTTATCGTGATTACAATTTTTAGCAGCTGTTAAATTACTTTTTGATATACGTTGTTTTTAAGACAAAAACAAGTGTAGAAGACATGCAATACATCATTCATGTAAATGACCAAAATGAAAACATGAAACATAGATGACGAACAGACAAGCTCCAAGTGATGGCAGCTGCAATAGATCATATATGACTTGTTGAGTCAGATATGCTACAAAGAAATTCACCCATCAATCCACCAAGAACATTCTATATGATGAAAATTTAAAAAAAAGTCAAATTAATTTTGAAATTATATTTTTAATCCGTATTTATTTTATAATAGTTAAAAAAAACTCACCTTTCATCTTGTCCAAAAAGCCCAAACTGAAATAGAAGAGATATGAGTGAGTGATTGTTGTTTAACGCCAACTGAGTAATTTTTCAGCTATGTCATGACGAGAACAAGTTAATTTTCAATAAGGTGATGATGAGGTCCACTTTGTACTAGATCAACACGCTTAGTTGGTCGATGTTTATAGTGCTAGCTCACTGAAACAACAGTCCGCAGATAGACATGTCGTTCAACTCGGACATTTTATTCTGATTTCCGAGCCCACCCGTCTTTGCTCTTTCTCCTTACTGCTGCATGCTTAGCGGAGAAGCTAGTAAAACAAGTTTAGTTGTTGAGATAAATGAGCGAAGGAAAGATTCATGACCAGTTTTGGATTAATAAAACTTTATTGCTAAAATATAGATGGGATTTCCCAAGCGGACACTACATGAATCTTGTTCGAAACGACATATAAATCAAAGATGGATTTTTTAAGCGACTATATATATGTACACAAAAATGTATATCAAATTAACGTATGATTAATAAATAAGAAAATGATAGTTGAAGGATACGATTCAATTAAGTGTTGGTAGTTTTGAAAAGGGGAGAGCTAAATAATCTGTACCCGTATTCCTAGCTACTGCTAGTAGTCAGTATTGCTTAAAGGTAACTGTTAAGATAAATTAGCAATCCGTTATAGCAGATTAATATTTAGGGGCCGGTCATTATTTATCTCCAAGGGGGGGGGGATGGTGCTATATGGGTCTTAAGAGAACACTGCATATCCTATGTTCATGCATTGATCTGTCTCTCTGGGTTGACCCAGGAACTGTAATGTAGTGAATCAGAAAGCCTCGTTCCTATGTACTCTATATATATATATTTATTTACATATAGTGACAGTATTTCATGACCCCCCTACCTATATATTTGATAATAATTGAATATACTTAGCAAATGGATGGTTTGGTTTGGTTTATGGTGCTTAACGCCACTTTCAACATTATTTCAGTTACCGGTATATCGTGGCAGTCAGTTTTAGTAGTGGAGGAAACCGGANGGGGGGGGGGTGGTGCTATATGGGTCTTAAGAGAACACTGCATATCCTATGTTCATGCATTGATCTGTCTCTCTGGGTTGACTCAGGAACTGTAATGTAGTGAATCAGAAAACCTCGTTCCTATGTACTCTATATATATATATTTATTTACATATAGTGACAGTATTTCATGACCCCCTTACCTTTTTGCCCTCCCCCCACACCGGAGATAAATAATGACCGGTCCCTTAGTTATACACATATATATCCAGAAATTGATGGTACTTTTCCTCATACATATTCATCATATTTAAATTAGATTTTGATCACGTGACTGCAGTTTTAAGCTTGATGGATTCTATTAGATTTGTCAAATAATAGCATACACTTACGGAAATTCAATGTGTCCGTCAACGATTTGATAATTAAAAGTTATTGTTGATTTCCGCTAAGTTTTTCTTCTGTCAAAATTCAAATCAATTTGTTTTGTAATGATTTTACCCATTTCTTTAAAATATCGAGATGCAAAAATGATCATATTTTATTTAATGTGGTAACCTCGAGTTTAGAAGCTAGACATACAAGGTTAGGCTACTCTCTATAATCGCGGTATCTGAATTAATTTAAGAAAATATCAGCCGAGAAATGTCTTTCATTGTTGAATTTTGTGTCAAACACCACCAGTTTCATGTATTTCAAACATTTTTACATAGACTCTTTAGACCAGATAAGGGTTCGCCGCCTCGGATTTTCATTTTGTCCAGGAACCTCGAATATTGAATTGTTTTCATTAATCTGAATTTCATCAGTTTAATTCAAATTGATTCACTGTGACCACAGGTCTCTGAACAGTTATTTGTAGGGATTAGGGTCAATAGGCCTGGCGATGGCAATATGAATGACCCTAATCCCTACAAATAATTGTTCAGAGACCTGTGCTGTGACTGTATCATTTTCAAGTTCAGAAAATGACATGCATGCAATTAGCCATGATATCTTCTATAGACCAAGGATTTATATAGTACTAGTAGGATATAAATCCTTGTATAGACCATATTTGAAAATTGCAGACGTCTCGGCGTCGCCATCTTAGAGTTAGATATGCAAAGACAAATAGCACCGCCTCCCCCACCACACCCCATTTCTGCATATGGCAAAATCATGCTCATTATTTTATTCATGAGATATGAATATTCATGACGTCGTGGAATCACGTGACATTTGTTGACATCGTGGTAAAATTCAAAGAGAAGAGAGAAAACCCATAGCCTAGCGTCCCCCCTCCCCCCACACACGCACACAAGTTATATGGTCGGTCCCTTAATCAATGATGAATAATATATTACTACTGCTGTTTTATGTGTTTTAAAACAAATCATATTTGTTCTACTTTTATTTGATCATATATATATGGATAATAATGAATAAAATAGAACGGACTTGAGATTTTATTGTTATGTTTCCCCTCAACGCACCTCACATAATTATTTGATCACGTGATACTTTGTTTATGAAGAAGCGGTGCAAATGGAACAGACGAATTGTATGAAAATGCCTCGGGAATAATGGTACGTTTCACACGCCCAGCATCCCTACGTTGCCTCTTTAATGGCGTCGGACATTGAAAATTGTAAAAACGATCACAATTAATCTTCTCCAGGAACCTACAGATCATAAGTCTTCCATTCAAAACAAATATCAAGTGGAACTTTTTTACCGGAAGTTTTAATGTGAACGAAGAGAACTTATGTTGGTATGGCGGTTTCGTCAGTTTTATCATTTTTTATAACCGTATTTTAAGGGTTTTATAAGAAATGATAGGAAAGTTGTATCAAAATAAGAAATACTCCAGGAACTTCCAATATATTGAGTATGGTATCAAAAATTTGCTTGAACAACCCTAAGCGGTGTTTGGTGAAAAAAGAACTCAGAAAGTAAGTCCAGGTTTAATAAAAGATCAACACGACCTCTTTTACTTCTTCAGCCGTTCATTGCTTAAGTACTACGATGACGTCCATTTGATTCAATATGGCGGTCGTATGCAAATTAGCAAAATGGGCTTGATTTTGCCATATGGGCTATGCGTAAACATTATTCAAAATTTGTGTCTGGACCGGTACCCACAGAGTTCACGATTAACTGGTGAGTGCAGATACACATTAAGTCAAGGAAATCCTTGTATAAGTGAACTTTTAATTTTACTATGCTTAGACTTCAAAAATATAAATAAAGATTTTTGTTGCAAGTTTTTCTAAGATATCACTCGAGCTCAGACCTACAAAAAAAACCAAATCTACGTGAAAGAAATAATCATAATATTATTAATAGTACTTACACAGCTAAACAACCAGCAAAGGTATTCCCCAAATTCGTCAAATGTTCCCATTTTGGAAATATTTTGTGGATTATAGAATGTCGAAAAACTTTGGTAAACGAATTTTTCGACCGTTGCGCTTACGGGATTATCCGAAGACTGAGTTGAAGAGAAACACTGTAGCAAAGCAGTCTTCGGAACAACGTCAGAATGAACGTCACAATGGGCCGACGTTGAACAGGGTATATTACAAGAGGCCAGTACGGGGTTATTTTCGTATGGCGTGTTTGGAATATTTGTTCGCTGTCAACATGCTTTCTTTTTTTAGTCTACGTTCTGGCGTTCTTCAATCAATTACCTTCTAATACTTTTAATTGTTCGGTCTTTGTGTTCTGTGTTATGTTTGGTCCTATTTGGATTTAGTGTGTTTGTTTGTTTGAAAACCACCGATCTGTCGCAAGTCACTGACAAACTTTAATACTTAAATTTAGAATCATTGATAAATGAGAATAAATAATTTGTGAGCGATTTTTAAGAATGCATGGGGCAGAGAATTGTGCTTTAGGAAAATAACTTATGACTGGATGTTTAATGGTGTTTAACGCCACTTTCAACAATATTTCAATTATATCGAGGCGGATTTTATGACTGGAACTCTTCCACTTACAAAATAAATTGTTTTCTTTTTGTGTCATTGTGACCAATAAAAAAACCCATTCCGTTGACATAAGACTCCGCAGCTAATATCATGTGATGATAACTTCGCCTCATCATGGAACCGGCAAATATCGGTACCCGTGAACTTGCAAAATGAATTGCGTTTATAAACGCCGATCAGCTATCAGAATATGAATTGGACTCTGATGATTTTTTTCAGTTGAGACGCATGTCCCATAAAAATATATATACATGTATAAGAAAGATGACAAGACTGTTTAACGCTTTGAAAGAATTCACTTCCATTAGTAGTAGATATGTACGTGTGTAAGAATGTCACCAAAGTTGGGCTCTTGGGTAATTATAACGAGTATCATATAAAGTAAAGATGTCATAAGTATAAATACATTTTCATTTTATTTTTCGGTCTTCGTTCCTGACAAAAATTCATTTCCGTTCCTCCTATTTTTCGATTTTTTGTTACAAGAATTGTTTCTTTTCTTTCACACTCTAATTACAAGCGTAAAGTTAAAAAGGCTAAAATATCATATAACTATCCCTGTATGCGATTTTAAGTGCTCTTTTCATTGAAATCGTGGCGGTTAGTTTTATTGGTGGAGGAAACCGGAGTACCCGGAGAAAACCACCGACCTGTCGCAAGTCACTGACAAACTTTAACACATAATGTTGTATCGAGTACACATCGCCTCGAACTCACAACTTTGGTGTTGATAGTAGTGCTGCAAATGGAAAACTGTGCAGATGGATTTAATGTACCGAGAGAACATACAGCTAAATTATATATCGTTGGAAAGAGGATAATGGGGAGCATCGGAAAAATGTGTTCGTACGAATGAGAAATGGTCACGTTTTTCTAAAATCAGGGTTAAAGGTCAAATCTCAAAATCAGAAAAAAATAACAATAAAATTAAATTGCCTATTTTTTTCAAAAATCCTTTGCTAAACGAAAACAAAATGGATATATTTTTACGATAATGTTACAAATGATACGATTGTGATCTATTTTTATCGTTATCTTTATACAACCCATGTTAAGATCTTGAATTATCTAATTTTCCTAAAATTTAACAACAAAAATTTAAACGTACCTACATCCAAACATGTTTTTGTATTTTCATTTTTTCTACAATAATTTGGGAGCTGATAAGTCGAAGTTATTTTCAAAGCTATCATGCGTAAGTTATTAAGTCATAGTGCCTTAATTTTCGACTTCCTGTTGACCATAAATAATGAGAATTTTGTGTGCAATCAAACATTTACAATTAGCAATCGTCCTTCTTGGAAACATTTGTTTGATGCTCTAACGGTGCTGAAGGTGGGTTGAGTAAGTCATAGAAACATTTAAACAACAAATAATTAATTCTAAAAAAGGACAAAATAACCTGCGACAAGACAGGAGACAACTTGTCTTGAAGTGCTGTTAAAATATAATTTTCTCTGCACCACTCAAAGAAAGCTGATAGCCACAGTGAGGATAAGGCTTCATATACTAATGGCAATTACCGTACAGCACGATTAAATTGTTTGCCGGTCATCATCTGCTCAACTGTTCCAGCTGCATACACGGAAGATTCAATCTACATATCTTTCAATCCACCATCACCCCAAAGTTTACCAATTGATTCAACAAAGCACGACATTGTATGAAAGCCTCCTAACCGGAGAATATGAGTTTTAAATGTGTCCTGTTTAGCCCATTCAACCTGTTTCGCGATTGCATATAGTTGTTGGTCGAATGTTTGGATAGAATATGTTTGTCCCAAAGATTTTGTCATTTCTTGACACCTACGCATGGTTGTACATACCGTTGACATGTCACTTGGCTTTGCGTCTACTATTGGAGCATACGACACACAACACAATACTCAGGTCTGTATGCCGAAAGAGAACTGTTATATCCAGTCCGAAATGATATAGCTTGACATTTGACATCAGTTACAGACATTGGAAAATTTTCAATATCTCTTGAAAGTGACCTCAAAATAACCCAAAGAATTTCAGAAACGTTTTCCATTTGTCCGTCACAATTTGAAATTATTTCAAAAGCTTTGGGAAAACGTTTTGGAATTCCTCGTACCTTTGGCTTTGAGAACGGTAGGCATGACGTTTGTGAAGAAGCATCATTAGTCATCTGAAAGGTTCTATCGTTGCTCTTTTTGATAGA
This sequence comes from Gigantidas platifrons, assembly GCA_002080005.1. NCBI lineage: Eukaryota > Metazoa > Mollusca > Bivalvia > Mytilida > Modiolidae > Gigantidas > Gigantidas platifrons. The sequence goes on from MJUT01032711.1 coordinate 57,955, forward strand.
CACCTGTCGCATATATGAGTCTATAGGTGATGGGCATGCTTGAAAGACTGCCCTTGCCATAGAATGGAAAGTTTCCTTGCCCATATCTATATTGTCAGTACCCTCTTGTATGAGACATCCACCTTGACAGACAGGAACAATGCCGTCTGGGACATAAACGCCCTCTTTGATGCTGTCTTCCTCTTTCAAAGCAACACTTGTAAGGAACCGTCTCACCTCTGAATAGGAAGCACAGAAACCGTGAGAATTCAAGTTGTCAACCAATCCGCGTAAACCAAACTCGTGATGCAACTGTACAGCCAACCCTAGATGGAAAGGAGTAAAAGTATGTTTGGAAAGCGAAACTATCGACTCTGTATTTCCAAGAATCTTTCTGAGTTTATCGATTGGTACAGTATACAGTTCAGATGCAGCTTTGTATGCCTTTTCATCTATTAGCCAACAGATAAATTTAAGAAGTGATTGGGGCATTTTTTTCTTGTGCAGAAACAGGTCGTCGTGAATACTAGAAACAAGAGAACTAAAAGCAATGTCATGAACACTTTCGTCGTTGTTTTTACTCGTTTTCTCCGGTTTCGACTTCAGTAAATAATTCGTTACGCATCCATTATGATAAACAGCACGTTCAATAAAACCATCACTTTCAATGATTTTCATCATTGATAAATCATTACTTTCTTCAGCACATTTCGCTATTTTCTTTACGCGGTCGCGTGATTCCATTTTGTGCAGCTTTCTGTCCTTTTTAAATGTCTTTTTTTTACATAAGAAACATGTGTTAATATCCACAGTGACAGTTGGTAATAACGAGCGAGTTTGAACTTTATTAAGCTTATTTTCATATTGTTTGTCATAAGGATATTTGAACAGCTGGATCCGTCAGATTATGCTCAACTTTAAACACTCGACAATTTCGTTTACTCGTATAAGATCGATAACAAGATGGATGATAAACAATCTTCACATCGGTAGAATATACGTTTTCGAGGCAAGTCAATTCTTGAATCACTTTCTCAAAAACGGAATCTTTCGCGGGTGTGTTAAGGCTGTTTCACGTCGGTTTGTTTCATACGAGTTGCTCCCCTTTGTAATAGTTTATGTCATGACGTTGCGTCCATGGAAACGTACTCTTCATGGGTGAACTGTCCGAAGAAAAAATTTGTTTCTGCAAATCTAATGCACTTATTCCTTGTTCGTTTTGTGACAGTAAGATTAACAAATATATCTATTGACTATACATATTGTGAATATATCGTCATTTTGAATACGTCGATTGTAAAATATGATTTTTAGACTTGTCAGTCTTGCTAAGCTCCACCCCTTCAATGCCCATATTTGGAAATCTTCATCGCCAAAAAGCTTGTTTGTTGACAAATTATACGAGAATGATACACGCACATGTTTACCATCAATATGATACTTATGTAGCAGAATTTCACAAAAAAAGGAAAATGTACCCATCGTCAGTTGAAGACAAATGATGCTGAGAGGTAAATCTTAGTTTTAAAATTAATAATGACAATCTCCTGAAGCACAAAAAAAGGGGGGGGGAGGGGTTGTCGTACTTACCGAACTTGAAGAAAGCACATGGAGAATCAAAATAGAATACTTAAGCCTAGTACTCTATCTTGTTAATACCGACATTTTCGTGTTTTTTCTTGTAAAGATCGAGATGTTTGATGATGCAGTATCTATTTTTGCCACAGACTTTGTTTTGCAAGTTGTTGAACACAATTTATACTAGGCCTATAGAGAAATAATCAATGTAATGACTATAATTTTTTTTCAAGTTTTGATGAAAACCATTAAAAGTGTTTGAATCTTTATACAAAATATATCTTGATGGGTTGGGGTCCTGTTTATTTTTAGAATTTACAT
>MJUT01032711.1:61520-86114 GCA_002080005.1 Gigantidas platifrons
AAAAATTCTCTTGCTACTATTTAATGGGGAAAAAAGTAGGTGTAAAGCTACATGTACCACTGTATTTCATTGCCCCTTTCTTCAAGTTTTAACCTAGCATACACACATAAAGAAAACAAGATTAAATAGTACATAACATTGAACCATATATATGTAGATATACAGATACTAAAAATGTATCAATAGACTCAGTGCCAACTAAATGCATGGGCATGCTGAGCAGTTGCCCGTGGGGCGCACGAGCATAGAGGCCCTATGCTAATCTTGTGTATGCTGTGTGCACCATGTTTTTTAATGTTTAAACACTGATTTTTTTTAAAGTACTTATACAATTTAGCTATATATTTAATTTAATCTACATTTACATTTTTATTCCAGCGAGTGATTGTATAGGTAGCCGTCTCAGTGTACCGCTTTGCCCGGGGTGCTATAATGCTGTTAAGACGGCCCCGAGTAGACTTTTTCCAGATTCACAAAACATAAACAAAACAATGTAACCCAAGATTATTTTTTATTTAATTAACCAGATTCTATAAATTTAAATATTCCATCTGTTTCATCTGGTTCAAGTTCTAGATATGAAAATATAGAGGAATAAAAAATAGATTTGAGGGTTACGAGTGTTATCTATTTTTTTTCCACTTCATCTATAGGTCATTATAAAAAAGTAACATTTTATTTTGTAACAAAGAGATGTGAAAGGAACAAAAGAAACAAATATATCATTACACCATGCACACTCAGATATTCTCTATGTTTACAAATATATCAATTTTTGCCATTTTTTATCAAAAGTATTTCAACTCGAAATATACAACATTTTTTTAACAGAGTTGTCAAATATGAACATCTACTGATATACCCAATGCATGCAAAGACATAATTGTGTTATATATCTCTGATACATGAATAAGTAATACATGGATAATCAATATTTTGTATAAGTGCATGAATCCCAGGACCAGGACAGGTACAAGAATGTATGATACTGATACTGATACTGATAGTGATAGAGAACAGAAGTTGACATGGATAATTACACCATTTTACAATTAATTTATAAACAATCACTTCACAAAAATCTTTTTTATATATACATTTATATGAAATAACCAATCGATTAATTATCGAATCGATGACAAATTTAGTTTACTTTAATTAGATAAAGCAAAAAATTATATTGTTTTCATATTTGCTGCCGATAGAGTTAATAAATATTGTTACCTCCCTTTATCGGTCTGCCGGATCACTTGGGTGTTTTATTGTTTTCGAGATTGATTAAATGATTGAGTACGTACACTTCGACGTCAAAGTTCTAGAATATACGTGTCAATAAATTCACAGTTCAAAACATATTCACAAAGAGCAGATAATAAAGATATATGATTTTGCTACGAGATCAATGAAAAACTTGACAGAAGACGACGATTTACAATTTTACACCATCGAACAACTGGAATCGTCAATTTTCCGTGTTTTATCTGGCCTTATTCTCTATTGTTGGCTGTATAGTAGCTCTTGTAGCACTTTTCTTAAATAAAAACAAATAATCTTTCAGAAAATATCCAGTTTTTAATTCAACTTTCACTCTAAATTCTAGAACTTTTCGAAATTAGTTAAGGCACTGATTATTGTCACGTGACCACCATTTTATCAACAGAAATCCACGTTGACTCGCACAAAGTTGAAACATTTTCACTTTCGAACATGTATAAATAACTAGTTGCAATATGCATCAACTATTGTTATGTTTTACTCATTAATTTGTATTACATACATGACCCCCCTTTTTTATTGCGTGCAATCTTAGAAACAGCCTTAACACACCTGCGAATTGCGTGTAGACATTGCCTCTACAAAACTGCTCTTCCCAACATCTCTCATATTTACTGTCTGCTCAAGTGAAACGAGTTGACAAACGATGGATTTGTCCCATGAAATGTTTTCTCTTTTCTTTTTGGGGTTAGAGGGGTCGAATTTTACTGGACTCTCAAAACTAGCCATTATATCTTAATAAACTTGGTTGTCAAAACTAATAACCAATATAATATATGAAGAACACAAATTAACAAATTCAATATGTACACACAATTTGTGTAAAACTCCGTAGCTCAGAACGGATCACATTTTGAAACAAAATCAACTTAATACCAACTCTCTATTTCTCTAACAAAATAAAAACAAAGAAAAACGAAAAATAGAAACAAATCAGTTATTTACAAAATACCAGTAAAAACCGGAAAATATCGTATCCCAAGGGTTCGGCTTGTGTATTACAAACAGTCGAAAATAATAACAAGTTAAACAAACTATTTACAACAAAAGTTACTAAAGTGAAGCACTTGTTGACCTTAAATGCATTTCATTTATCATAAAATAACAAGTAAATATAACTAGTTGTCAATATTTGCTTATGACACGACGTTTCAAAAACTCATTTATCGAGTGAATTGTCCTATTTAGTGACCGAACACAGTAACACTAGTACTCCTATCAATTATCGGATTGGTAAAATTTCCGCATTAAAAGCCGCCTTTGTAGGTAGAGTTTTTTTCCGATTTATTTCTAAATAACACTGTATAAAATTGTGAAATTTGACACGGAGCAGCGTTACCACATTTAATTGGTTTTTTATTATAACAAAGCGCAATTTTATAACAATTGTTCAGATTATCAATGAAAATTATGTAAAAAAATGCATAGAAAAATAACAAAATTTATTATTCTAAATCTTTAAAAAGAATCATTATCAACAGATTTGTACTATTTGATGTTAATACTGTATGTTTCGTCTTTCGAAAAATAATGCGACACATGGTCACGAATGTTGATAAAAAGGAATAGGTCGTATTTGAAAATAGCTACTAAATGTTTGTATCAAGGGGTACCTATAATAACACCTAGATAACTAAAAATGTGACCACAAAAATATCGTACGAACAAACGAATATGAAAATACAAACATTTATCTATGATTTGAACTCATTTTTAGCCGTATGTTATCTCGGTACATTAAACTCGAAAACTAGAAGGCCTACAGAAATAATTTGCAGTACTATAGGGACTGATTGCACATGTATGTAGCTATAGGTTGTAAATACAGTACAACTATGCCATATGATCACGCCGGCCCCTGTATACAACACTATCAGTCTGGTCAGTTATATTATAAACAGTGAAACCTTTCACTGAAATTCTGCAGTGTTTTATCATTTAGCAGCTTGAATTTTATTACTCTTGCATTAGATATGAGTGTTTAATTCTTTTATTATAAAAGCTATTGTAGATGTTGTACATGAAATTTGCTTGACCATGCCCATATACAGATATGTTCCACAGTAATGATGGAAAATCTACAAAAATAAAAAAAAATAAAAGGAGATAAAGCAAGTAAGATTATTTTATGCTCCGATTTAACATGAGCATACTGCATTGACCCTATCTGTCTGTTACCAAATCTTGTGTAGTAATTCTTCTTTATTGTTGGGGGACCCGAGTGGCTCAATGACTTAGGTCGTTGGATCTAACAACCCATACTAGCCTATCACCAATACGACGTGGTTTCGCGCCCGGCTTTGTAAATTACAAAAAGGGGTGCACTTGACTCGCAGCCGCATGTGATAAAGTTTACCAGCTGCTTGCCCATGGTCGGTGGTTCTCTCCGGGTACTCCGGCTTCCTCCACCACTAAAATTGGTCGCCATGATATAGCTGAAATATTGTTGAAAGTGGCGTTAAAACACCCAAAAAAAAAATCTTTATTGTTGGATGTATAGTTTTACATGGTAATATGAAGAACATATAATTTTTTGCAGTGAGTGAGTGATTGTTGTTTAATGCCAACTCAGCAATGTTTCAGCTATATCATGTCGAGAACAAGTTAATTTTCAATGAGATGATGATGATGTACGCCGGTGTTTGTTCTAGACCAACACGCTGAGTTGGATTTTTTTATAGTGCTAGCTCACTGAAACAACAGTACTCAGTTAGGCATGTAGCCCCACTCTGACACATTATTCTGATTCCGAACCAACCAGTCTTTGATCTTACTCCTTAATGCTGCGTGCTTAGCGGAGAAGCAACACATACCAATTTAATACCGTATTTGGGTTGACCCGATCCAGGTTTGCACCCACGATATACCGCACTCGAGACGAGCACGCTAACAATTTATACGCCACCGATGTCTTAATATAATCATAATGCATAGCAATGAAGTTTTCACATTTAGATTTTTTATACTGTTTTTGGAAGGATACATTTATATTTTGTTCATATAAACGTTTACGTTTGTATATTTCAGGTACCTGGATTTGAACAGTGGTTCAGTATCACCTAGCCGTGTGAGGGAGAAGACACAGTCAAGACACACAAATTATAGCAGGACCTTATAATGGCAATTTAAAATTTGTGTAATAATTTGTGTGGAATGTATATTGTATATGATGGCATTTATTCTAAAACATACATGTATAATATAAAATTATGATGTTTGAATTGATTTTATTTCTTGTATAGATCATCAGTAATGGGTTAGGGTTATGGTGTTTAACACCACTTTCAACAATATTTCAGTTATATCGTGGCAGTCAGTTTTATTGGTGGAGGAAACCAGAGTACTTGGAGAAAACCACCAACTCATCAGTAATGAAAATTAGTGCAGGCATACAGAGATAAACAAAATAACACAATACAGAATATGTACATTCAAATTGAGAATATATGTTATAGACCAAGACTGAGCTGATATGCTCTAGTAGGTTATCAGCTTCTGACATGAATGATATTTGTCCTGGTCATATATAATTGAATTTTGTTCTTGAAATCCAGATTGAAAAAAATTGATATAGATCTAGAGAAGGCTCTCAAATATGCTGGGAAACAATTGTGTGACTTTTGGGATCAAGGTCATAAGTCGGACATGACCTCAAGGTTATACAGATTCATATATAGACTGAATATCTTATGGCTACATTAAATAGTTTTTTTTTGTGTATAAAATGCATCACAAATATGCAAAAAAAAAAAATCTTTAATAATTTTATCTTTAGGTCAAAGGTCAAGATCATACATGTATGTGAATTGTGATGGTCTTATGAGGATGTGCCCACTTACCAAATATCATATCAAAGTTACAAAAATATTACCTGGAATAAGCTGCTGCTTGAAAAGTTCAAATTAAAACAGCATACCACGACTGTATGCTGAGGAGGAACTGTTTTAGTGGACTAAAACATATGTCTCTCCTTCATCTATAGAAGTAAATGCTCAACAATGACATTCTACAAATAAACTTATACATTTTTGGTGTGTGTGGTGAGTTTTACTCTGTTCAGTTATTTGACCTTGATGTTAAAGGTCATGATGATACCGGTATGTGATATGTAAAGGTCAAATAAAGATTGTGATAAGCAAGACATCTTCCTATGGCTATATCATAAGTTTGCCTCAAAAGATAGAAAAAAAAGTTACAGCCTGTATACTAAAATGCCCTCAAAATTCAATTATTTGATATATGACCACACTTGGACACATTATCCTGATTCTTAGCAAAGATCAACCAGTCTTTGTTCTTGTTGTTCTTACTCCCTAATACTGCATGGTTAGCAGAAAAACAGCAAATACTAATTTTATAGTCTGGATTGATTTGATAGAGACTTGAATTCATGCTCAATTGCACTCGAGGCAAACATGCAAACTATTTTTCTTTAAACATATTTTATTGTCATAAAAAAAACCAAGACAAATGGATAAGACATAAGTTGTATACTCATGAAGCTTTTTAAGTCATAGTCTTCTACGGAAACTAACTATTACACCACGATGATACAGTTTTGACAAGTTAAAACCATACCACCATTAACAAAAATTATATAAGCAGTCACCTGTATTACAAGGTCACCTTTTCTTGTCCTGTCATATAAATTTTCATATGAATTGAACCTCTGTTAAGAGGTCACCTGTCTTATAAGGCCATCTTTTCTTTGTCCCAAAGGTGACATTTTAATCCAGGTTTTTCTGTATACATTGTATATAAAAACAGACATTTATTTAATAATTCAATTTTATTGCATCTTCTGTAAGGTGGAACATGTACAGTAATTGTGTATGATCTAGGTAATGATAAGCATCATCAATAGCAACATATAGACAAGTACATGTACACATTATTTATACTTATATATACACTACAGTAAATAAACAATCCAATCTACTGCCATTTTTACATAGGAAAACAATGAATATTCTATAAATTTTGTACAAATCACAAATATGAAATTACAGTTAAACCTACCGGTACCTTAAAGTTAGCCTTTATAACAAATCACTATCTATAAAGGGCAGAGTCATTTTCCTATGGGGCCGTTGTGGTTGTGATCGCATGGTAGTTAGATTTATGACTACCTGTGCAATCAGTGCCTATCACCACTAAAATAGTGAGTTCAAATCCTGCTCAGGCGAGGTGTACTTGATACAACATTATGTGATAAAGTTTGTCAGTAACTTGAGACAGGTCGGTGGTTTTCTCCACGTACTCCGGTTTCCTCCACCAATAAACTGACCTTCATGATATAACTGAAATATTGTTGACAGTGGCGTTAAACACCATATATCAAACCAAACCATTTTACCATTAATGAATAGTGCATATTATTTTATCTTGTATATAAAGGGCAACTGGTCATAAAGGGTCACATATTCAGGTTCCCTTGAATGCCCCTCATATACAGGTTTGATTGTATAGTGTCCATTTTGCCAAACTAATGAAAACATTTGAAGTTAGAAGATGAAGGTTAAAAAAATAAACCACAAAATCGTCAAAAATTCTGTGAACCAGAACAGTTTTTTTTTGACAATTATGCTATAAATTTAACATGTAAATCACTTACATACACAACAATATTGTTAAGGTTATTTTTTTACATGTTTCTTATTGATTTAAATTTAAACAGAATAATACAAAAAAATAACCTTAGTCATAACTTGAAAGCAATAATAAAAAGAATGGGTGGATCAATAGATCTTGGACACAAAATTACATTCTTTTAGTTTAAATGAGATTGACAAAACTAAAGGTGTGCTGTTTGGAATCAAACAATCAAGCAAGTTTGTAGTTTCTAATAATAAAAACAACCTTTTGTTCATATTTCTGTAGGGTCCTATAATGAGCAATGGTCTGTGATGGTGGCCATCTTGGGTTTCCAATTCACATGAAAACTGAAAAGTTTGCAAGAGACTATTCAGGCACAGTTTGAGTTCAATCAACTGACTAGTTTTTGACAAGAATTATTTATTCATTAAGACACTGTCCTGGTGTAGTTGTCATCTATATGGTAGAGGAGCATTCAAGGAGCATTCAGTGATTTCAGAAAAGATAAAAGAACCGCCTAGCGCATGAATGCGCGACGTATCCCCCCGCACTTGCATAATATTTAGTTTTATATATTTATAGAAAGCAGCCTTGTATTCTTAATGTATAACATACTTACAAGCCACATGCAAAGATTATTCAAATCTATCCATGTTTACTAAAGTTATCACATAAACAAGACACAATTCTCCAAATTGGTGATTTTTCAACCAAAAACTAACATTTTCCCCCATAACACTTGCTTCAAATATTTCCATGTTAGAACCAATCCAAGATAATAATAATTACAAGCTACTTGCAAAATATTATTCAAATCTATCCATATTTACTAAAGTTATTGCGTAAACAAGACACAATTCTCAAAATTGGTGAGTTTTCAACCAAAAACTAAGATTTTCCTCCAAAACCCTTGCTTCAAATATTTCCATGTTAGAACCCATCCAAGATAATGATAATTACAAGCCACATGCAAAACATTATTCAAATCTATCCATGTTTACTCAAGTTATCGCGTAAACAAGACGTTAATTAGGTTATGGTGCTTAACACCACTTTCAACATTATTATAGAAGCCATGGTCCATTATCAAATAAATAAAAGTAAATGATAACACAATACAATATGTTCCAAGTAAATGATAACACAACATAATATGTGAGCGTCAGCGAGCTTTTTATGGTATAAAATGTGTACTTAGAATTTGTTTGGCCTCACATACTGACGGATAAAAATAAATTCTGCGCATTTGTAAACACGCTCACTGTAGCACACTAACACACTCAACTAATGAAGATCTTCGTAACATAAAGCGCAAAAGTGATCCTAAGTCTCGTACGTCTGATATCACTGAAACCCGGAACCCGTGTGTAATAAAAGTTATTTTGGTAGCTTGTTTTACTTATATTGATATTTTTTAATTGATTAAGTCTCTTCTGACATACTGACAAGAATTTTTGTTTCTACGCGGAAGTTAACTTTTGAGATTTCGTTAGGAACGACAACTCAATTGAATGAGACTAAAAAAAGTCGTCCCGGCCCCGATATATCTCGGCCCAAAAAATCTCGACACTTTTTGATGGACTGGATGAGCGTGAAATTGCCAGATAATTTTCAGATTCGTGAGCATTCAAGGCCGTGCCTGTTTCATATTATGTTCCAAGTAAATGATAACACAACATAATATGTTCCAAGTAAATGATAACACAACATAATATGTTCCAAGTAAATGATACCACAACATAATATGTTCCGACAACAATACAAACTAAACACATTAAAGTCACATATAAAAGAAACAAACATTTGTCAATCAAATGTTTTGTTACCTTTTAGAAATAGACAGCATGCAAAGAGGCTATGATTTATTGAAAATATCCCTACTTCATTTCCCCCAAACCTGAACACATAATTGAACGCATAAAAGTTTCCAATAAATCATGGCTACCATTGGTTTATATTGATGTTTAATACTATTTTCAACAATATTTCAGTAATATCGTGGCATCCAGTTTTATCTGTGGATGAAACAAGACTACCAGAAGAAAACCACTGACCTGATGCAAGTCACTGATAAACTTTATCACAAAAAGTATGAAATAAACCTTGCCATAACTGTCAACTGTGATAGACACTGGTTACAAAGAGAGATATAAATCCAGCTACAATACAATGACAGCCACGACAGACCCCTATGTCTACCATATTGTTCTCCTCTATCAATACAAACTTTATAGGTTAGGGTTAGGGTATAATATGGTATTTAACACCACTTTCAACAATATTTCAGTTAGATTGTGGCAGTCAATTTTATTGGTACATACTTAAATAACATGATCAAAACTGTTAATACTGGTAACAAACGATGATTAGCAAAACAAAAAACAAAAATTTACGATTTGGTAACATTTAACTCACAAAATATACCGTGATATTGGTACTATATTCCATGGACCAATTAAAAACCAGTACAGAAGTCCCCTCTTTTTAGACCACCCTTTCAGCAATGAAAAAGTGGCCTTATAAGAGGGGTGGCCTTTCTTGAAGGGGACAATTTTAGTAATATTTTACTATATTAGTGTATCTGAAATCTGGCCTGATAAGTGGGTTGCCTTTGTTGGAGTGGCCTTATAAAAGAGGGACTACAGTTTGGTACTAATACATGGACCAAATAAAAGACATTATTATTTTTTACTATTTCATCTGCACATTCTACACTGAATAAAAAAAAAGGTACATGCATGTGACTTGTAGAAATACAAGTACTAAATGCACTCAATCACAATGATTAACAATGCTGGCAAAAACATAATACATAATTTTAACCATTAGGTTAATTTACATAATTTTAATTATTAGATTAATTTACATAGTTTTAACCATTGGACTATATTTACCTAATTCTAACCATTAGATTAATTCATCATGAAAGTTTGTTAATGCAAGTTGACAATGGTTACTCTTTACAGAAACTTTTGAAACATAATTTTTTTTATTACCTTGATAAAGTAAAGATCTTGTCAACAAAAATAAATTATAGACATCTTATAAACAAGGTGGATTTCATCTACATTTTAAATGGGATTCCCAAAGAATATATTATTATTAACAATAACATCAAAACTAAGGTTCTCCTTCATTGGGCATTGGTGATTTGAGTCAATGTGGCTATCCTGTTTTGTCATTTTTTCTAGCTCATAAAGAAATTTAAGTTATTTAAGCTTGCCAATCGCTTGATTTTGAGTGTACCTGATAAAGGTTATTTCAGAAATACTTAATTAGATATCTACGTTTTTACTGCAGCAGAAGTAATTTTAGGCAAAACATTAACAATAGCCAAAACATATCAAAACAATGACAAAACAAAACAAAACAAAACAAAAAGAAAACATGATTTTACAGCCAATGTCAAATTAAGATTGACTTTTTAAAAACTGAAGCAATAAAGTATATGTATCAAAACATCTGTGCCATTAAAAGATACACTTTCTGTTTCCCCAGTATGAAATCAAGAGCCATAACTACTGAATAACCATAAAGAAATTGAGATTTGAAAGGTTTGTTGTGGTGTTTGCTAAACAATACTAAAAATTAAATTTGAGGGAAAAAAATATAAATGCTTACACAAGATAATAAAAAAACATTTCATTAAATGGACAAATGCTGAACAGTGAGAGCGTAACATTAAAGGTACCGAACAGTAAAGAGATACAAAAATATAAGCACAAATTATTTTACAACATAAAAAGTATACTATTTACCAAACAAAAACAAAAAATGCCATTCACATGACACAAGACCGTCAATATAGTGAAAACTTCTTCAATCATGAACACTACTTTCCCAATCCATTTTAATTCTAATATAAAATGAATAAAGGAAAGACTTTATATGGTCTGAAATGAATAAAAGAAAGAATGATCTGTTACGATCTCCAGAAAAATGGATTCTGCTGCAATCTTCGTTGAAAATTTTCATACCAAGTTTGGACAGTACTTAATGGCACATATGTTTCCGTAGGATTAGGTGTCATCTGTGATTGTGACTGTGTAAATGATGTTGCAAAGTTGAAAAAGTTCTCCAGCATTTTCCGTGAAAATTCCACAAAGGTTTCTGCTGTTGATACTGTGGCCTGGCTAGATGGTGTTTGTTGTGACAACTGATCTAGTGTTTCTATGGAGATTCCTATCTGAGCCATGTGAGAGATATGAGGTATACATTGACCAAAAGGATTGGTGTTTTCAGAACCTGAAAATATGTAACAATAAAAAGCATATTAACTGTAAGATGAAGAACAACAACGTGCAAACTCTTAACTTTTCTTTACTGACACCTTATATACCATACAAGTATTAAGACTTGTTCAAGCCCTATGTGGAATTTACTTACACCTTACAGACCATATTAGGTCTTCTATGCTACTTTAGGTTTTATTTCAAATCCAAAATAAAATTTATTGACATCTTATATTCCATATTAGATCTTGCTTAAGGCCTATATAGAATTTACTGACACTTTATAGATAGTATTAGGTATTGTATTCTACATTAGGTCTTGCTCAAACCCAAAACAAAATTTACTGTTATCTTACAGACAGTATTTAGGTCTAGCTCAACCCTATATGGAATTTATGAACACTTTATAGACCGTATTATGTCTTGTCCAAACCCAAAATAGAATTTATTGGCACTTTATATACCATACACTACAAAGTCAAGAGATTCTGAACAGACCAGTTTTTGTGCTAGATATTCTGAAAAGTGTCTGAAAATTCTGAAAATTCTCAACAGATTCTGAACATTACTGAAAATTCTGAACAGATTCTGAAAATTCTGGACAGATTCTGAACATTACTGAAAATTCTGAACAGATTCTGAACATTACTAAAAATTCTGAACAGATTCTGAACATTGCTGAAAATTATGAACAGATTCTGAACATTACTGTGAAAATTTTTAACAGATTTAAAAAAAATAATTACATGAAATTTGTTTCAAATGATTTATTTTTTTTAATGTAATTAATTTATACATATAAAGCCTAACCTTTTTTTTTAATTCTGTGCATAATTTTCCAATCTTATTCTCAATGAAAACATTCATCTGGAAATATTATACTTACAACTTATGAAATACAAAGGTAAGTCACCTGTGAGTGATGGTTTTACCTGTACATATAGGTAATTAGTCATTTCCTGTTGTATATTGGAACCACAGGTGATGGGTACTATTTATAGATTTGTCATTTTCTTCATTTCAATTTTTCTTCATAGATACATGGATATGTTTTTTTTTAATTACCAAAAAAATATACATCATTTCATTTCTCATTAAATTTACCATTTCAATTTTTCTTCTTAACTAAATACAATTTACTTCATTTTCATTACATTTTAATTAAATATAACATGTAATATTTCACATAATAATGCAGGTCTGAAAAGTGAAATTTATTATATAAAAAAACTAAACTAAACTAAAAAACAATCTAAAAATATAAGAATAAGTCTGTTAAAATTTAACAACTTGAGAAAAAAAGAATTAAACTTTTGTAAAAGGTCTCAAAAGTGAAATTTATAAATTTGAAAAAAAAAAGAATTAAACTTTTGTCAAAATTCATATATTAAATGAAAATGTATTTTAAATAAACAATCCTTCTAAAATGTATGAATTTGAAATATTATATGATACTCATGCAATTAAGCAATTTTCTGAAAATCTAAATTCAAAAGTTTTTAATAATATTTATTTATAAATTTAGAATTATCATAATTTTGAAGAGTATTTTTAATTGTGATTGTGTATACTGATTGTTTTTGGTTAATTTGATAAACTATGATAAAACATAATATCTGGGATTATAATATGCTAATTTACATATCCAGCTGTCTAATTTTTTTTCCAATATGGGATTTCTTGAACTTGTACTTGTATAAAAAAATGTACAAAAAATGTACAAGTATTGTTATTTTCCCCCAAAAAAGTTGAACTCTACGATTATGATTCTTTTTTTTTTCTGTTCTGATATGGAGATTTAATGAAATTGTGTTTTTATTTAAAGAATCATAATTATTGTCCAAATACATATTTGGCATTTCTTTTATAGAGGAAAGCCATTATAGTTTAGTTATTGCACAATAAACAAATGTCTCTGCAATACACATCTACAAAATTTATCATAGTTCTTAAAGTTCATTAAACTTAATTACATTTAGTTATGCAACAATACTAAAACATTCTTATAATGAAAGCACCAAAGGTGATGTTAAACGATCGAACATGCTTGCATGTAGATTTTTTGTATGCTATGCACAATTGCAAAATATCAGTATACTTCTAGAAAAAGATGTCAAACTTTGAAATAGTAAATTGAGATCAAACTCCAGAGACATCAATATGTTATTCACATATAGGGGGAACTACTAATATAATTATTGAATAGTGCCAAAAATGGAAAGAACAGTTGGTGTAGGAGCTACTACTATAACATGCAACAACCCAGTTTTACATTCTATTACATTATTATTTTATTTCCCATCAACTGTTTACCAGACACTACATCTGTTTTGAAGGGGCAAGCAAATCAATGTGACAGTCAAAGTGAAATATAGTGCATTTGTGGGTTTAATTTTATACCTTGGAAAAGGGAAATATTTTTCTATATGGGGTCTTTTTTGTGGAAGGGGAATGTGACTCTTGAAAAAATTTACAACACTTATTAATAGATCTGACGATGAACTTTTATCCAATGATATACATTGTAAATATATATAGCCTTCCAAAGACAACATCCGTGTCCTTTCCATTTTTATCTTTTTTGTTTTGAAGCCANGTGAACCAAACTGGCGACATATAAGCGACAAAAAATGAAAACACATATAAAAAGGGCACATGTGTTTACGAAAAAGACATCCACGTTAGTCACAAAGGGCAGGGCGTCACTCGGACAAGGGCGGGCGCTGCAAACACAATATCAATTTCTAGATATTGAAATATCCATCTGCAAAATCCACGTTGCAACAAAGAAATACTGATAGATGAGCAAACGTGCATACAAGTACCCGATATTGAGGGGGATTTATAATATATGAATGTTGCATGCATGCTCTTTCTGATATTTAAGTTACTCGCCCTCTTACAATTGACTCTATATGGACTATAGTTTTGTCTGGGCGGAAGGTTGCGACACATGTTGTGTAAAGCAGTGTCTTCCGGTTTACATGAGCGCTAGCATTAAACATATCTCACTAACGCTCGATCCTTTAAAAATCACATACAGTATATGTACTAATTAGTTCTCTGGTAAAATACAAGTAACAATACTGATTGTACAGGAAGAAGCCCATACTGTGAGGGCCATCTATTTTGAGATGCCATTCAATGAAAATATCAACCTGGCCATATTGTTACATAATAAAAAGATAAGAATTAGATAAGAAATTAAAATTTATAGAAGTCATGTATGTTTTTAATGAAAATTAATTAACACATTAAGTCACATTTCATTTGTTAAGCCTAACTTGTGTCAGTTATCAATTAAAAAGACAAAAATAGTTTTTTAAAAATCTGTCTAATAATTGTATTTAACTAAATAACGATATTGTGATTGTTATTTCTTAATAAATTGTATTAAAAATCATTTTAATTTATGAATTAATCCTCTTTCTGTTTACGTACATTTTTTGCATTTATTTTCAATAAAATTTCTTTATTATTTCATCTCATTTTCCTTAATTTAACTTAATCTTATGTTAACAGCAAGCTACATGACCCTACATATACTGTTATCCACAATAAATTCAGGGAAAAGAGATGAAATAAGAAAGAAATTTTAATATATGAATTTTTACAAAAGTTTAAATTTTTTTTCAAGTTGCTAAATTTTAACAGACTTACTCTGAGACTTATTCATACATTTTTAGATTGTGTTCTGGTTAGTTATTTTTTTATTATAAATTTCACTTTTCAGACCTTTTACAAAAGTTTAATTATTTTTTCCTCAACTTGTTAAATTTTAACAGACTTATTCTTATATTTTTAGATTGTTTTTTTAGTTTAGTTCAGTTTTTTACATAATAAATTTCACTTTTCAGACCTGCATTACTATGTGAAATATTACATGTTATATTTAATTCAAATGTAATGAAAATGAAGTAAAATATATTTAACTAAAGAAGAAAAATTGAAATGGTAAATTTAATGAGAAATGAAATAATGTATATTTTTTTGTAATTAAAAAAAACATATACATGTATATATATGAAGAACAATTGCAATGAAGAAAATGACAAATTTATAAATAGTACCCATCTCCACAGTATCACCTGTGGTTCCAATATACAACAGGAAATGACTAATTACCTATATGTACAGGTAAAACCATCACTCACAGGTGACTTACCTTTGTATTTCATAAGTTATAAGTATAATATTTTCAGATGAATGTTTTCATTGAGAATAAGATTGGAAAATTATGCACAGAATAAAAAAAGGTTAGGGTTCATATGTATAAATTAATTACATTAAAAAAAAAATCATTTGAAACAAATTTCATGTAATTATTTTTTTAAATCTGTTAAGAATTTTAAGTAATGTTCAGAATCTGTTCAGAATTTTGAGTAATGTTCAGAATCTGTTCAGAATTTTCAGCAATGTTCAGAATCTGCTCAGAATTTTCAGTAATGTTCAGAATCTGCTCAGAATTTTCAGCAATTTTCAGAATTTTCAGTAATGTTCAGAACCTGTTCAGAATCTGTTAAGAATTTTAAGTAATTTTCAGAATTTTCAGACACTTTTCAGAATATCTAGCACAAAAACTGGTCTGTTCAGAATCTCTTGACTTTGTAGTGATATTAGGTCTTGTTTTCAACCAATATGGAGTTAATTGAAACTGTATTAGGTCACTAACACACTGTGTAACTATAATATACCTACTATGTTCTAAAACTATAAATATAATACACTGGAAGTGAATCTGTGCAGGTTTTTTTTTTTATTGTTTGTTAAACATATATGTATTTCCGTTGGAGATCCAGTTATACATAGGGGTGGGATCCCATTTACCAGTTTAAGTTTTTAACCCTTCCACATTTTTGTGCCTGTCCCATGTCAGGGTCTGAATTTTCAACATCATATGTCATGGTCTTTTTTTTGTGTGTCCTGTGAGTGAAGGCGAGAGGTGATTGTTTGTTTTGTTGATATTGGTGGAATTCTTGACAATCTCTGTTTAACATTTCTTTTCATAACTATACTTTAAACTGATCATCTTAAAACTTATAATACTATACACTGTACACTAATCTAATCAAAATTAGATATTTGTTTATTTTTTTTAAATAATCTTTTTTCTTAACTTACCTGATTTTAGATTAGAAACTTTGAAGATGGCACTAGGTTTTTGATTAGCTATAACACCCAACAGTATCCATTGTTGTCCTGTTGGGTTTGGGAATGAAAAATATACTGTAAAAATAAATAAAATATATGTATTTATTATATAGATAGGTGTGAATTATGGGGATTTATCCGTGAAATAAATTCCGGTATTTCACATGTGAAATATCAGTTTTTTCCCGCCGGAACTACTTTTGCAAAACTATAAGTGTGGTGGTTACGTCCCTTGTTGTGCAACGGTGAATACACATACGATTGTAAGCTGAAAAAATTCCGCGAAATGTTATTGATGACTTTGGCACATAACCAAGATGACGTCATTGATGTCATATGAAGACTTGCAGTTTGAAACGTAAAGATTAGACGCTATTTGACTTCGTATACGCTTCAATTGTGATTTAATTTAACTAAAATAAGCTTTCAAGGTAAGCATTTTAATTATTTTTGTACATTGTTGTAAATATGAAAAATAGGATTTCACATTTTCAAGATGGCAGATCCTTCCAACTGAACCCTGTAGTATCATTGCTCGTAGATTCACACGCGTGCAATCAAATATACAAATAAAAAAAATAATATATAAGAAATTTTGAAAGTCTATATAATAAACAGTATAACTAAATCATACATTTTGAATATAAAAATAAGACCACTCGTGACCGAATACGCATTAACGATTAAACTCGTGGACGGAACAAGTTCTGCCCACTCGTTTAATCCTTATGCGTACTTCGGTCACTCGTGGTCTTATTTTGCTATTCAAAATCTACGATTAGTTATACTATATCTAATACATAGATATCCTCTACAAAAATGACATTATAGTTATACTGTAAATGTAGTCCTCCTCTTTAAGGACACTCCCACCAAGTCCACCTCTCTTATCAGGCCAGATTTCTGAACCATTGAGATAGTCAAATGTGACTAAATTGTACCTCCTCAGGAGAGGCCACCCCCTCTTGTAATTAAGGCCATTTATTCATTGCATAAGAAGACCACTGTAGTGTACCCATTTTTTGTAGACTACATCAGTGGTGTAATGGTCAGCGGGCTCGTCTTGAGTCGGGTAAATTGTGGCTTCAAACCAAAGTTTATTTTCACTGATTCTCCACCAAGCACCCAGCATTAAGGAAGAAGAATAAAGACTGGATGGCTAGGAATTGTAACGATGTGTCTTAGTGGAGGAGCATGTCTATACATTGACTGTAGTTTCAGTGAGCTTAGCTCAGTATGTTGGTCTAGTACAAAGAAAACATTGTCATCATTATCTCATTGTAAGTTGTTAATGCCATTATATTAATAGCAGAAGATTGCTCAGTTGGCATTAAACAACAATCACCCGCTCACTATTTTTTAAATTTCCATTTTTCGCCAAGTTTTTCAATAGAAGCATTAAAAGTTACATATCATTACATGTAATAATAGGCCATTTGCACATTGTCGACTTTGATTATAATAATTATATGTTTACAGGGATTATTTCCCTTAAAGGCATACAGCCCAACATTTCACTATTATATATGTTTCATACAACATCCAATGAAAATAATAAAAAAACAAATTGGCATAATCTGTTCAAAATTTTAATGTTGTAACAACATGTGAATTTTCTATTTGATATAAAATGATCATTTGATTTTTTACAAGGTTCAAATATTGACAATTTATAAAAAAAATTATCTTTAAATTCTTTGTCCTTTCCATTGATTTTGCTAAACTGGGTACAATATTGCTTGTCTATAAGGAAAATAACTCATTTTAAAAAGGTTATAAAGACGTATAATTTTAGAATCAAATCGGGAACAAACCTGCTCCTCCATAGCCTTCAGGAAATGGACTTGTTCCCGTCAGAAATACAGCAATATGGTTTATATTGTCTGCGTCTTCTACATTAAATACAAAATGTGTTTCATTTATCTGCTGTACATCACCCTGTACCTGAAAATTACAAAACAAATGTGATAATAAAATGAAAAACAAAAAAATCCATACTGTCCAAAGGCCCATCAACATAAATTGGAAGGTACCCTTAGACAGTTTTTTTCTCTAGACATTTAGATGCCCTTCAGATCACCTCCCCCATAACTCATTTTATTGGTAAAATGTACATGTATGTAATTTACCAAGTGTTGTGACATAGAGATTCATGAACAATAAATTCATCCATAAAACAATGAATTTTATTTCAATAAATGTACGATACAAACTGAAAGTTTATTTTTTGGCATTGTGGGCAGTCAGCTGAAAAATTGATGTTGATCATCACTGTTAATATGCCTCGTCAAGGTGCTAGTACAGAAGTTATTAGTGCCTTCAGAAAAAACCTTCTTACAATTGCCTTCGACACACAAATTACAAAACATTTTGTTTATGTTTTCGTCATACCTAACACCTAAGCCAGTGGTGAAGACTCAGCCCCTGTGGCTGAAATTTCTTCACCTATGGTTGCTCATTGAATATTGAAGCGATAATATTTGTCAATGAATAGAAGGAGTTTTATTGAAAACAGTGCTGCCGATTTGTATTTATTAAGGATTGTTTACCATCATTTGTCAAAATGGCGGCGTTCTAGACAGAAATGGGGGTGGTCTATTTAGAAATCAATAAACTTCCTTGTTTACATGAAATCGACATACCAAAGTGTATTCGATATATAGAACAAAACTTGGCGTGATTGGTTTCCTTGTTTTATCATTTTTAATATGTTTTTAGATGTATGAAACTCTACTGTACTTTTTATTTCATTTTACGTGTATGAGGGGTGATACAGAATTAAAAAAAAAAAAATTTCCATTGAACCTATATCGGCAAATCCAAGGATTGTTTTGTGTAGTGTAGCATAATAAGCATATAGACGATGTATAGCACGAACTTTGGTGTAATTGGTTGATTTTCCTACGAATTCATAAGGCATTTCAAAATGAATTAATTAATTTTTGCTCTGTTGTAACATAAAAACTCGCCATGCGAGATAAAGTGTGAAAATACGACATTCATATCCTTTCTACGATGTAAATCAAATTGTTGAAATTAACAAATACTTTAGAAATCACCATATTCCTGGGGCATTGCTTAGTGAAATATCTGGTTCTGTTAAACCACAATTGCCATGTGACACAAGGTGGAACAGTCAACTTCATTGTATCCAAACTTTCATTAAAAACAGACCCTTTATGTTATTGATAGCTGCTCAGCATGAAGATGTTATTGAACTTCGTATAAGAAAT
Source organism: Gigantidas platifrons (assembly GCA_002080005.1). Lineage (NCBI taxonomy): Eukaryota > Metazoa > Mollusca > Bivalvia > Mytilida > Modiolidae > Gigantidas > Gigantidas platifrons. Next base: position 81,007 of record MJUT01032711.1, read on the forward strand.
TTGATACAAAATGTTGGTTTAGCAAATGAAGTTAAACACCTTAATAGTCAACTTAAACCAATATCAAATGCATTATATGGTCTCCAATCAGATTCTGCTTCCATTCCATTCCATGTTTTATGAGAAAGAGAAATTGTATACATAAAAAAGCAAAAAATAGGAATATTGATGCGGACTGGTCAAAATTTAGGGAAATTAGAAACAAGGTCATTGTTTTGATTAGGGAGACCAAAAAGTCTTATATTATAAAATTACAAAATTCTTTGGTTGACAAGACCATACCCCCTGGTAAATGGTGGAGAATTGCTAAAACTGTTTGTAAATTTAATAGCACAAATACTGTTAATAGTCCTATTCATAGTAATGGGGAAATCTTAATTCATCCTGCTGAAAAAGCAAATTTTATTAATAATTATTTCACCTCTATCTCAAATATTGAAGAAGAACCTGATCTTCCTGATATCCCTCCGCTGTCACCTTGTGAGCTGTCAGATATTATTATAACTGAACAAGAAGTTATAGACCAGTTTCAAATCTTGAATGTCACTAAACCTGCTGGACCTGATAAGCTACCACCAAAATTTCTCAAAGCCATTTTCCAGTCATTGGTAACTCCAATCACAATATTATTTAATAAAAGTCTACACTCAGGTTTGGTTCCCAGTGACTGGAAACTTGCCAATGTATCTGCTGTTTATAAAGGTAAAGGAGGAAGTGATAATGTTTCCAACTACCGTCCTATTTCGGTTACTAATTGTTTTTGTAAAATTCATGAAAAGATCATCTTCAAACACCTCCATAATTACCTCTTTGAGAATAGTATCTTGTCTGATCACCAATCTGGGTTCCGAAATAAAGACTCAACTGTAAATCAATTGCTTATTATATATGATACTATAGTCTATAGTAAAAAACCTAGACCAGGGTAAAGATGTAAGATTTATTTTTTGTGATGTGTCAAAAGCTTTTGACCGTGTTTGGCATAGAGGTCTTCTATACAAACTTAGAAAATATGGTATAAATGAAAATTTGTTGCTATGGTTCAAAAGTTATCTTACTGATAGAAAGCAAAGGGTAATTTTAAATGGATATAACTCTAACTGGAAAACTATTAATGCTGGGGTTCCACAGGGATCCATATTGGGCCCTTATCTATTTTTACTCTTTATCAACGATATCGTTGATGTAGTTTTCAATAAAATGAAACTGTTCGTGGATGATACTTCACTGTATTGTATAGTTGATGACCCAGATGCGGCAGCTGAATCCTTAAACTTAGACTTGGATTCTTTACACTCTTGGACATGTAATTGGGGAGTAAACTTTAATGTGTCTAAAACCAAATCTATGCTTTTCACTCGCAAAGTCAATGTAAATAATCCTCCTCTTTATATGAACAATTCACCCTTAGAATATACACCGTCCCACAAACATTTAGGCTTAAATCTCAGTTCTAATGCTAAATGGAAAGATCATATTAATGAAATTTATTCCAAAGCCTGTAAACGACTTAATATCATGCGCCTCTTGAAAAACAGGCTTGATAGAATCTCCTTAGAAAAATTATATATTGGTTTTATAAGACCAATCTTAGAATATGGGGGTATAGTCTGGGACAATTGTACAAAAGAAGAATCTAACCTAATAGAGTCTATCCAATATGATGCTGCTAGAATTGTTTCGGGGCTAAGAAGGGGTACTCCTAGGTGGAAACTTTATAACGAACTGGGGTGGGACTCTTTAGAAAATAGGTGTAGCAAAAGTAAACTATATTTTATGCACAAGGCATTAAGTGGTAACTTATTTAATTACCAGATTATATTGCACAAGAATTTATATATTTTGCTAATATTAACCCCCCTTATGATTTTAGACATCCTAGAAATTTCAATGTTCCCTGTTGTAGAACTGAAAGTTACAAAAATAGTTTCTTTCCTCAGGTCCTTGATATGTGGAACTCACTTGATGACAACATCCAGAATATCCCTAGTCCCTCTGCTTTTAAAATGAAAATTAATGACAATAGACACAGACCTCCCTCATACTTTACTATTGGTGAACGTAAAAATAATATTATCTATTGCCAGCTTCGAAATGAAGCCAGTAATCTTCAGCATCATCTTCTTCTCAGCCACTTGTCTGACAGCTCGCAGTGTGAATGTGGGGATGCCACTGAGGATAATTTTCACTATTTTTATACGTGTCCTTTATTTATTAGGCAGAGATTTGAACTTTTTAAAACTTTAAGAAAATTTAATGAAATTTTGAGTGTTGAAATCCTCCTTAATGGTTCTTCTGAGATATCTATTGATGAAAATACTGAAATAGTTTTAGCAGTCCATGATTTCTTAAGTAGCACAAGGAGATTTGTTTGATTTGAAATAATCTGATGTGTCATTTACTGTCGTTGTTTTACTTTTTGGCTGACATGTTTATGAGCTCCAATATAATTATAATTATTATTTTTTTCTTCTGTTTTCTTTCTGTTTCTTAATTTAATTTCATATATTTGATTATTTAAAGTAAATTTATACCAAATGCTGGACTGTACTAAGAAAAACTTTTTGAAAATAACTTATTATAAAATTTTACATATATGTTTATTGCCTGCCATGTGGATATTCTTTTTTCTATGTTACATTGTAAATCTCCTAATTTCATTTTTGTTAATTATATGAATAATTTAATAATGTAATTAATTTATTTATTGGAATTAATTTTAAAGAAAATTGTCTTCATATGAATAATCACTGCTTAATTATATAAGCATGGCAGGCAATGTCTATTTAATTCATATCTATTTATATATTTATGTCCATCTTGTATTGTATTTGGGAGAGGACTAATTATAGGCTACATGTAGCCTGTCGTCCAATCCTTTTGTAAATTATTTACAATAAAATATTTGAATTGAAAAATTCTGCTTCCATTGCAGATGCGTGTGAAGTCTGGATGGACTTACTTCAGGAAGAAGACCTTGCTCCTTATTTGAAAATTGTAGAAAAGCGATTTAACCAAGTAATGACCCCCAGCCACTTCTTGGCTAACATTCTGTACCCTAGACACAGGGGGAAAAAACTTAAGTCCGATCAGATAACATCTGCACAGGAAATGCTTCAAGAGGTGAATCTAGAACTCGTGCCTGATTTAATGAAATTTATGTGTGATGATAAAATTCTACCTCAGTCATTAACAAATGAGTCTGTAACAATGAATGTTTCACCAGCTGTTTGGTGGAAGAGTGTACAAAAACTAACACCACTTAATCCCTTATTTTGTCAGTTAGCCAGGAAACTAATGGGCATGCCTGCAAGTTCTGCTTCCATTGAGAGAATATTTTCCAACTTTGGAGTAATTCAAACAAAACTTAGAAACAAACTAGGCATACAAAAATGTGCAAAACTTGTATTCTGTTATAGAATGTTGAGAGGAAAAGATGAAATTGAATGGTGAACTAGTTGCATTAAATGTTTTTGTGTATATATTTAGCAATAATACAATGAAATCATAGCATGTCTTAACTATTTTTTGTAAAAATAAGCTTAAAAAACATATTACCCAGTATTACCCATTTCAGGGAGTATTGCCCAGCCCGGGAAAACCCGGGCGGTCAATACTTTGCCAACCCTGTAGCATATAGACGATGTATAGCACGAACTTTGGTGTAATTGGTTGATTTTCCTACGAATTCATAAGGCATTTCAAAATGAATGAATTAATTTTTGCTCTGTTGTAACATAAAACCTCGACACGCGAGATAAAGTGTGTAAATACGACATTCGTATCCTTTCTACGATGTAAATCCCTGGTCATACTCATTTTTGATTTATTTTTCATTTAACCAAGTTTTTGATGCAAAGCTGTGGGGTAAAGTTATCCCTGTCAAATACTATACAATACTCCATCATGAAGCAAATGATCAGTTTTATATTCTCTCTTGGAAACTTTAATGTAGAGGCTAGTAGAGCACAATCAATGACTAAAAATATTGTCAATAGATTGATTGATTGATTTTTGGTGTTTAAACAATATTTTAGCTATATCATGGCGACCAGTTTTAGTGGTGGAGGAAGCCGGAGTACCCGGAGAGAACCACCGACCATGGGCAAGCAACTGGTAAACTTTATCACTTGCGGCTGCGAGTCGAGTGCATCCTTTTTTGTAATTTGCAAAGCCGGGCACGAACCCACGCCGTATTGGTGATAGGTTTGTATGAGTTGTTAGATACAGTGACCTAACTCATTGAGCCACCCGGGCCCCCTTGACCTTGTCAATAGAAGTTTGTATACAACACCAGCATGACAAAAATGGTTTGTGTGGAAGCATAATTTTTTTTTTTTTTTTTTGGGTCATTGTTTACATTTTTGCCATTGGAAACCTTCTCTTCAGTACGCATATGATCATAATGTAGGATAGATACTATTGTATATTACTGACCGATTTATCCCAAAAATATTTGAATATTTTGAACTTTTAGTTAAGTTGAGAGGGTGTGAGAGTTCACAAATTGATGATTAACATGCATATAGATGTTGACGTATGCATGCATAAATTGTCACTAAAATATATTACCAGGCGCCCTGGAATTAACAATCCAAACATTTTTTTTTCAAAGCCAAAAATCTCCGAATTGATCTTGATCAACATGAAACATGTTTTTACGTTAATTTATACTTGTTTTATAAGCGCATCATTGATCTGGACATTTTCTCTAATTTTAGAGTTAACGTCCATAGCCATTTAAATTACGGATATATTCATACGAAATTAGATGTATCTCAACCAATTGTTGTTCTAGATTTCTATATTCCTCATATTAAATTACGGATATATTCATACGAAATTAGATGTATCTCAACCAATCTTGTTGTTCTAGATTTCTATATTCCTCATAATAATAAATTATAAATATGAAGAGTCAATGTGTGTTACTTTCTGAGGTAGAATAAGCTTTATTCGTCATTCATTACCCTATTTGGAACCTCAACAAAATTATTGTAACACAGTATTTGATTGGATGTCAAAAAATTCCGGGAAAATAAAATGGTTGGAGTGCATATTAATTACAATCGTAACTACTCGGCCATTCTCGCTACCCTGCAAATAAC